>JAIUZE010009959.1:0-23338 GCA_022085475.1 Heliosperma pusillum | reverse complement strand
ATTAAACTAGACAATTTCGTGGTTGCTGGGAGAATCGGGAGTTACTCCCACTGACTTGTGGCTTCCGTGTTATATTTAATGCGGTTGGCAGGTTTGTGATGCATACATTGGGTACATTGACGAGCTAGCGAGCGAAGTATTTACCTTGGACCTATATTCGGTTCTTAGATTGTATATTATTATACACTCTTTTATTTCCGTATTTATACGGGAGATATGTCTCCCGTCTTGTATATGTCTTTTGTAGAATATTATTTCCGTTTTGTAATGACCATTTTTATTTCAGACACCTTTCGTTGATGTTTATTATCTTTTATGTATTTAAATTAATTTTTTTTTTCTTTCCGCAATTTGAGGGTGTCACAGTTGGTATCAGAGCATTTTTGCTCCCGACGCACGTTTGTGTACCCTTGTATAAATAACTTGACCTGAATAAAATAATAAACTTGTGAGATAGAAGGGTAGGATGGGTAGATTAGGATTTATGTTGTAGTCTAGTTGTTTATGCTAATTGTTAGGAGTAACTTAATTTGTTTTGTTTCTTATGAAGACGGTTGGACCGCGTGTAGAAGAGATCGTTGTACTGCCAACCAGGTCCCTCCTTATAAAGAAGACAATTGCCAAGGAGGCTATGCTTGGGTGGCTAGCCAGATTGCTAGGAGCAATATTACGCCTTAGGGTGGAATATGTGTACCTAGAAGGAGTATCCTCTACCGAAGATTTGAAGATTTATAAGCTTAATGGAAGTGAATTCCTTCTTCATCTTTGAATTCTCTCGTCCTTATTGTATTTTTCTCTCTTCCTTCTATCTAGGTGCTTCTTTCTCCTCCAACCTATTTACCTCTTTGAAATTACTCTTAATAGTTCCTTCATTATACCATTGGTATCCTTACCTTCCTCTTGTAACATTTTTATGGATGTCATACCCATTTGTTTGTGGTATATTATTCTTAGTCGGAAGAACTTTGAATTTTGTGGAATATTAGTGTTCGTTAGAATGAACTGGTGATTTGAGGAAATGGTATAGATCTAATTTCACCCTATGGTGGTGAGAGTGGGTATTTTTGAGGAAAGTGTGGTAAGGTTTGTTTAATGATTTTAATGCTTGAAGCTTGTCATGACTTGTGTGTAAATAGTTCATGATATTCGAAGGTGTAAAGTCGAATGAGTTGGCTATTACTTCTTAACTCATTGGTAATTTAGTCTTTTGGAATTAGAAGTTTAGTATTGGTTTGAAGACCATGCTTATGATATGTCTATTTTGGAGTAATTAAGAAGTTTCGAATATGGTACCTAACCATCCGATTAAGCTAGTTCCGTGTTTAGATGATTATAAGGATTTGAGGATAAACTTAGGATGAAATTCTCCTAGTGGTTTTAAAATATGAAAGCTTGAAGTTGCAATATCTTTTGAGGATCGAAATAAGCTTAATAATAGTTGTAGTTATGGTTAGAAAGTTGAGTGATTTTTAATGTTACTTGGGAATTTGTTGTCGTTAAATGTTGGACCCTAACGGGAATAAATACTTTGTGGAATTAGGATATGATGACTACTTGAGGAATATCGACATAAGCGAAAACCGATGTATTAATAATTTGGAAAAAAATAGATAAATCGATTACGGTCGCATTGCCCGATGTTTGGCAAAAGTTAAGTGAATCGAGTTTTGTGTGACTAAATCTCTTTGAGGTTTCGAGATTTAACTTTTGAGGATGAGAAGGTTTATTGTAAATAATTTGGATAATAAATTTTTGGGAATAAGTTGGATTAAAGGATTTCATCGTAAGTTCTTTACTTTGTGGTGGTTAGCGGTCTTGTTCCCTTAATTATAAATATTTTGATGGTGATTTCCAATAATAGTTTCGATGGACCTTAGAAGATTTTAATTGAATTGGAATAATTGGGAATTGCTACTCGATGTGGCATGCTTATGAAATATTTTGGTAGGAATCCGATGATTGAAATGTTGAGGATATATTGCACTCCCTTGAGGACTAGTTTACTTGTACAGTTAGTATTGTCGAGTTACTATCGACATTAGAATTTTCATAGAGGGAAGATAGTATTGGGGTTCACCCTTCGTTCTTCTTTATTCTTTCCTTCTTTCTTTCTTCTTTCTATTCGATTTATTCTTTCGAATATTCAGTTCCTTCTATCGAGTATCATTACTCTTAGATATATTACTATAAGCTTTAGTTAGAAATTTTAGGAATAGATAATAGAGTTATTATTCTTACTATGAAGTTTTTGAATTAAAAGCTTTAGACATGTTTTATGATTTCAAGTGTTTTACCGTCAAGGAGTGTTGAGACTCGTTATTGGAGACGTTCGATAACTAGTTTTCTCATTTATTGATGCGAAAATGTATCTTTTAAAGTCTTTGATTTGGGACGTTGGTGTTCGTAACAGCTGACGAGAACCTTCCGCCCCAGTGATAAGACCCTGTAATTTTATTACGAATATATTTTTAACAATTTTGAAATAGACCTACATATATGTTACTTTCCTTCTTCTAAGTTTCGAGGACGAAACTTTTTAAAAGGAGGGGTGATTGTAACAACCCGAAAAGTACCCGATTTTTCTAGTAAAAATATTTACTAACACTTTTCAGTAGAACTTAAGTTTTTAAAATAGGAATTTTTGTTCCGAGTCTTATTTTGAAATTCCGCGTTCGTATTTGGAATTTTTGAGAGATTTCATGAAAAGACCGTTTTTAGTCATCTTTGACTTTTCTTGACTTTTAAGTCGTCTTTGACTTTTCCTTGACTTTTTAAAGTCGTCATTGACTTTTTCTTGACTTTTAAGTCGTCCTAAACTTTTCTTGACTTTTAAGTCATCTTCGACTTTTCTCGACTTTTCAGTCAACTTTGACTTCCGTTGACTTTTCCCGACTCGTCTCATAAGTATGAAGACCGAAATTTTATTTAAAAAAATAATATTTTTGATTTATTTTTATTTAGATTTATTAAGATTTATCATAATTTAATATAATTATTTTGAATTTATTCGGAATTTAAAGAATAACGTTTACGGTTTTAACCGAACGTCATTTAACTATTCCCGACTCATCGTAAATCCGTAACAAAATCGAAACTCGACTTTGGCATGAGTCACACGCCCATGTCATCGTTTTCCACTCACTTGAGATATTTTAATTGTTTCGATTAAACTAATACAAATATCTAAGATATTTGTAGCTTTATCGATCCGTCCGTTTAAATTACGCAAATCGCTCAAAATCAGACCCGATTCCTACCCATTTCACACGCCCCATGTCACCTATTTTTCACTCATGTTAGATCTTTTAATTAATATGATTAAACTAATAATAATATCTAAGATATTTGTAACTTTATCGGTCTGTCAACTTAAATTCCGCAATCGCTTAAAAACAGACCCGATTTGTGTTCATTTCTCACGTCTCCTTTGTCCTCTCATAGGGCTTGATATTTTCATTTCTTTTCATTAATATAACATAATATCTAGATATTTAATTTAATTAACGTAATATTTAATCAATTACCGTAATATAATTATTTAACGCGAGTTAATTCCGTAACAACAATTTCAAAATCCGACTCCATATTTCCTCTATAATACACGGCTCCCTCACCCAACATAACTCACCAACAACTTTTCATTTTACAATAAATCAAATAAAGATCAAAATATCACTTTCTTTAATCGTTCTTCATTGTTCTCGTGTTCTTCACTTGTTTCATCATCGTTCTTGAGCAAAACCTTCATAAAATCTTCATTTCTTAATTAAATCCGTCCTAACTTATATTTCTAGACTCTCCTCTTCGCTCCCCATCTTCACGTACGGTTTAATTTCAATTCCGTCAAATCGTTTTCAACACTTTAATTATGAGAAATTAAGTTTTAAGTTCTAATAATGTTTTTCTTGTCATTTCTTATAGGGGAAGATTTTGAAGACGAGTTTGGAGACTCGTATATTTAGGGTGAAGATTAGTAGAAGGGTTTTTATTATATATACTTCTTATTATTTTGGTGCTAATTGTTTTGCTAGCTAAGGTAACAATTCCGTTTTACTCGACGAATAAATGTCACATAGCTTTAGTTTTTGTTCATGTTATGGTTATTTATGATCTTAGTTAGTAACATAGCCTTTAGTTTTGTTTCTTTTGATTTTTGTTCATCTTTGTTTTTGGTTCATGTTTTTATGATTGGTGGATTTTTAGTAGTAATATGATAAGGAGTGATTTTTATCATGTTGTATGAATTTTGATGATTTTTATTAAGTTATGATTTTTATGTTGGCTAGGAAATTTTAATATGTTTGGTGTTCTTGATAAATTTTGATGATTTTTATTAAGTTATGATTTTTATGTTGGCTAGGAAATTTTAATATGTTTGGTGTTCTTGATAAATTTTGATGATTTTTAATAAGTTATGATTTTTATGTTGTCTAGGAAATTTTTAATATGTTTAGTGTTCTTGATGAATTTTGATGATTATTCATAATAATGATTTTGTATGATGATGGTTAGATTGGTTGTTAAAATAGTTGTTTGATGATTAAAGCATGTTGGAAATAATTTGGTAGATGTTGTTGTTGGGAACCGTGTAGAGGGCACTAAACCGGACCAAACCAGACCGGTCCAGGCCGGTTCAGACCCGGTCTGGGTTGGTCCAAGGTGGGTCCGGGTTTTGGTCTTTGGGTTGTGTCGATGTTTGATTGTTTAATTGTTGTTTTGACGGGTTTTAATTATGTTAAGGCATGCGGGAAATATTAGGAAAACGGTTTTAGTAAAAATGGTAAAATCTGCCAAATCAGCCAAAACAGGCCCGTGGGCCCATTCAGGCCCATGTGGGGTCCGGCCCAACTCAGCCCGTGGGTCCCACTTTGGGACTTGTGACGGTTTTGAGTTATCGTCATTTTTATCGCGTTTTGTAATAATTAGCAAGCGAGAAATATTAATAAGTAAAATATTTAATTAAAAAGGTTTTTCATTAAATTATTATTTCTCACATGTTAGAAATTATAAGACGAGATCGTAGTTTAAATTTATATTCTTTAAGTCACGCGGGGTTTTACGTAAGATTTAATAATTCACATGTTAGAAGCTTTATTAAAATAACATGTAATGAATATGTTGATTTTATGTCTATGTGATAAGACTCTGTTTCTAGCCGGTTTGATCCAACGGGTTTGGTCAAACTAAGATCTAGTCAGCCCCGATTTGACTGATGACCCGTTGCGGGACTCGGGTCGGGGATTTGTCTTCAAGTAAGGTTGTATTTAATTAATGAATTAGCCTTAGTAGATATGAGGCGATATGTTATTTGATTATGATTTATATGCAATTAGTCACATGTTAGGAAATGGTTTCCGTGACTGTTTAATTATATGGTTGGTGTCGTGTTGACTCAGTACCCATAGAGAATTATGAGTATATGGCGTCTTGACCATTCTAATTCTAAATGAGTATCTTGGACCATGACATTGATAGGCCCGTACTATCTTTAACGAGTATATAGTTCACTGCTTGATAGCTTTTGTGTCACGGCCTGGGGGCTTATCTCCAAGTCGGGGCATGGCATCCTAAGAGTTCCGCTTTGGGAAGGGAGCCATCTTAAGTACTAGCCATCTCTGCTTAGGGGGTCGCCTAGCAGAGTTTCTTGTGTACGGTTATGTCATGAGACGGGGAATGGAATAGCTGTTGTCGCTAGGTCTTATCAGTCTAGGACTAGGATGTTTTCCTACCTTGTGGTATAGCCTCGAGTTACAAATGACTATTGACGGTGCTAAGAACTTATGCCTGTTTGTAGAAGTATTGGTCTTTCATGTATGTATGATTCTATGAGTTCTAGAAGGTGAGATGCAAGCCGGCTAGGATTGATAGAGTTTGGATTAATGGTTGTTAACTGATTCACATGATTACGTGTTGATTAGGGTTTGAGTCTATCACGGCCATGTTTCTGAGAGGAACCTCTGAGCTAGCATACCAGCTTCCCTACCTCGAGTCATAGTTTATTATCGGTTTTCACATGATAGCTTTCACATGCTAGGTTATTTGTTAGTTATCTGTTTCATAACATGAAAAGCATATCATATATGTTTAAGTTTTGTATTTTTTCATATACATTGCTTTTATGTTATTCATGTTTCATTAAACTCGACATTTCGTGGCTGGGAGAACTCGGAGTTACTCCCCACTGACTGTGGCTTCCGTGTTTATATTTAATGCGGTCGAACAGGTGGTGTTGCATATTTGGGTACATGGACGAGCTAGCGAGCGAAGTATTTACCTTGGACCTATATTCGGTTCATAGTTTGTATATTATTGTACACTCTTTTATTTCCGTATTTATACGGGAGATATGTCTCCCGTCTTGTATATTTCTTTTGTAGAATATTATTTCCGTTTTGTAATGACCTTTTTATTTTATGACACCTTCGTTATGTTTTATTATTATCTTTTATGTATTTAAATAATTTTTTTCTTTCCGTAAATTTGAGGGTGTCACAATATTCATCACATCTACAAACTTTTATGAGATCTCTAAGACAATATTTAAGAGATTCAAAAAAAATTGGGTTGATATGTAAGGTTTAAGGATGACACTTATTTATAATCATAGGATTAACCACTTTATGTTATTTTTCCGATGTGGGACATTTCTACTATTTATACATAATATATTTACTACATCTACATTATCTTTTAGTGTGAGACAAATAATATATTAAGTAGTTAGCATCTTTTTCTTTAAAATATATATTCCTATTATTTTTATTTTATAATAATTAAAAGGTTATCTACTTTATTTTTTATATCCAAAGTATTATTTATGAAACTATCCTAAATTAGTTTTTTATGATGTAAATTTCACTATTGTGAAGATAATAATAATACACACTTGTTAGAGATCTCTAAGACAATACTTAAGTGACTCAAAAGATTTTGGGTGGATACATAAGTTCCAATCATGACTACTATTTATAATTATAGGATCACCATATCTTAAGGTAAATTTTCGACGTGAAACAATTCTACTTTTTATATGTAGTATATTCATCACACCTACTGTAACACCCCGGCCCAAACCTTGGGTCGGGAGCGGTCACTCATGATAGCTCTCCAGGCTGTGTACATGGCCCACAGATCAACACAGGTCCTTTCCAGCGCATTTTGTCCTCACTCATGCACATCCCGGGAAACTTCCCAGGAGGTCACCCATCCTAAGACTACTCTCAGTCAAGCACGCTTAACTTTTGAGTTCTTTTGCATGGATGACCAGAAAAGAAAGTGCACTTTGTTGATATGAGTAGTACTTACAATCCCTTTAAGCACTAGTCATTTAAGCCTATCAATGGACCTCTTCAACGTGGGGTGTTACAATCACCCCCACTTGAAGAACGCAACGTCCTCGTTGCGCCTGGGAGCATAACCGCTAACCCAGAATCCTCCCCCGCTAGATGGGTGATCACAATGGAGCGTATAACAACTGCCTCCATCACCACACGGTCGCAGGGTTGCTCTGATACCATTTGTAACACCCCGGCCCAAACCTTGGGTCAGGAGCGGTCACTCATGATAGCTCTCCAGGCTGTGTACATGGCCCACAGATCAACACAGGTCCTTTCCAGCGCATTTTGTCCTCACTCATGCATTTAAATTATTTTTTTTTTCTTTCCGCAAATTTGAGGGTGTCACAGTTTTAATTGTTTCGATTAAACTAATACAAATATCTTAGATATTTGTTACTTTATCGATCAGTTAACGAAAATTACTCAAATCGCTCAAAATCAGACCCGATTACTCACCTATCCACACGGCTCTTTCCCCTCTAATAGACCTTGATATTTTCATTACTTTTGATTACAATATCATAATATCTAGATATTTAGTTTAATTAACTTAATATCGAATTATATTTAATCGATTACCGTAAAATAAGTATTAAACCGGAGTCAATTACGTAACAACAATTTCAAAACCCGACATCCATTTTTACCTATAATTACACGGCTCCCTCCACTCTTTACTCACTAACAACTTTTCATTTTACAACCAATCAAATTAAGATCTAAATATCACTTTCTTTAATCGTTCTTGAGCGTTCTTCGCGTTCTTCATCCGTTCTTCGTCGTTCTTGAGCAAAACCTTCATAAAACCTTCATTTCTTAATTAAATCCGTCCTAACTTAATTTTCTAGGATCTCCTCTTCGCTCACCCCATCTTCACGTACGGTTTAATTTCAATTCCGTCAAAATCGTTTTCAACAATTTAATTATGGAAATTTATATTTTTAGTTCTAATAATGTTTTTCTTGTTATTTCTTTTAGGGGAAGATTTTGAAGACGAGTTTGGAGACTCGTATATTTTGGGTGAAGATTAGTAGGAGGGTTTCTTATTATTATACTTCTTATTATTTGGTGCTAATTGTTTTGGCTAGCTAAGGTAACAATTCCGTTTTACTCGACGAATTAATGTCCATAGCCTTTAGCTTTTGGTTTCTTTAGTTTTTGGTTCATCTTTGTTTTTGGTTCATGTTATTATGGTTTATGGATTTTTAGTAGTAATATGATAAGTAGTTGTTTTTATCATGTTGTATGAATTTATGACAAGTTTAGTGTTCTTGACATTTTTTATGATTTGTTATAATCATGATTTTTGTATGGATGATTGTTAAAATGGTTGTTTGATGATTAAAACATGTTAGAAATTAATTTGGTGTTTGATGTGGTTGAACCGTGGAGGAGGGCTGAAAACCGGACCCAAACCAGGCCGGTTCAGGCCCGGTCCAGGCCGGTCTGGGTTGGTCAAGGGTGGGTCCGGGTTTTGGTCTTTGGGTTGTGTCGATGTTTTTTGATTGTTTGGTTTGTTGTTTTTGACGGGTTTTAATTATGTTAAGCATGCGGGAAATAATTAGAAACGGTTTTAGTAAAGTAAACCAAAACAGCCCAAAACAGCCCAAACAGGCCCGTTGGCCCATTCAGGCCCATGTTGGGTTCGGCCCAAAAGTCAGCCCGTGGGTCCTACTTTGGGTCTTGTGACGGTTTTTGAGTTATCGTCATTTTTATCGTGTTTTGTAATATTTAGCAAGTGGGAAATATTAATAAGTAAAATATTTAATTAAAAAGGTTTTTCATAAAATTATTATTTCTCACATTTTAGAAATTATAATACGAGATCGTAGTTTAAATTGATATACTTTAAGTCAAGCGGGTTTTCGTAAGATTTAATATTTCACATGTTAGAAGTTTTAATAAAATAACATGTCATGAATATGTTGATTTTATGTCTAAGTCTAATGTGTAAAGACTCTGTTTCTAGCCGGTTTGACCAAACGGGTTTGGTCAAACTAAGATCTAGTCAGCCCCGTTTTGACTGATGACCTGTCGCGGGACTCGGGTCGGGGATTTGTCTTCAAGTAAGTTGTATTTAATTAATGAATTAGCCTTAGTAGACATGAGGCGATATGATATTTGATTATTATTTATATGCAATTAGTCACATGATAGGAAGTTCTTTCCGTGACTGTTTGATTGTATGATATATGTCGTGTTGACTAAGTACCCATAGAGAATTATGAATATATGGCGTCTTGACCATTCTAATTCTAAATGAGTATCTTGGACCATGACATAGATAGGCAAGTACTGTCTTTAACGAGTATATGTTCACCGTCGATAGCTTTTGTGTCACTGGCTTGGGCCTTTTGATACCAAGCCGGGGGCATGGCATCCTAAGAGTTCCGCTTTGGGAAGAGAGCCAGCTTAAGTACTAGCCATCTCTGCTTAGGGGGTCGCCTAGTAGAGTTTCTCATAGACGGTTATGTCATGGGACGGGGAACGGAATAGCTGTTGTCGCTAGGTCTGATCAGTCTAGGACTAGGATGTTTTTCCTACCTTGTGGTATAATGCCTCGAGTTACAATCGACGATGGGCCGTGCTAGGAAAAACTTATGCCTGTTATATAAGTATTGGTCTTTCAATGTTGTATGAATTCTAATGAGTTTTAGAAGGTGAATCCAGCCGGCTAAGATTGATAGAGTTTGGATACCGCTTGTTAACTGATTCAGCATGATTACGTGTTGATTAGGGTTTGAGTGTATCATGGCCACGTTACAGGGTAACCTCTGAGCTAGCATACCAGCTTCCCTACCTCTTGTTATATTTTATTATCGGTTTCACATGATACCTTTCATATGATAGGTTATATGTTAGTTAATTGTTTCATAACATGGAAAGCATATCATATATGTTTAAGTGTTGTATTTTCCATATACATTGCTTTTATGCTATTCATGTTTCATTAAACTCGACATTTTGTGGCTGGGAGAACTCGGAGTTACTCCCCACTGACTGTGGCTTCCGTGTTTATATTTAATGCGGTCGAACAGGTGGTGAATACATATTTGGGGTACATTGACGAGCTAGTGAGCGAAGTATTTACCTTGGACCTATATTCGGTTCTTAGATTGTATATTATTATATACTCGTTTTATTTCCGTATTTATACGGGAGATATGTCTCCCGTCTTGTATAATTCTTATGTATATAATATTATTTTCCTTTTGTAATGAACCCTTTTATTTCAGACACCCTTCGTTATGTATTTAAATAATTTTTTTTTTCTTAGCACTAGTCATTTAAACTTATCAATGGACCTCTTCAACAAATGTGGGGTGTTACGTTATTTTTCACTGTGGGACAAATAACATAATAAGTGTACATCATATTTTTCTATAAAACAATTATTTCCTAACTACTACTAAACTATTTCCTCCAATCCAATCCAAACTACCCACTCACTTTTTTAAGTCAAACTTGTTAAATATTGACTTCAATTATATTAAGTCAATTTTTCGAAATTTATTTATAGAATTGATATTTTTACGTTCGTTAGAAGAAGAAGTTTCGGAAAATTGTAATTTCGACCCAAAAAAATAATATATAGATGAATAAAAACGTGGTCAAAGTGTCGTCTCGTAGACCGCAAAAAGTCAAATGGGTAGTTTGGATTGGATTGGAGGGAGTATTATACTAATATTAGAATAATAAAAAATATTTTAAAAGTCATTTATTTAATTTTCATATACTTTGGTTATAGTTATATGATATTATAAACACTATGGTAGTAAAAAGTACAAAATTTATACTCTAATGAAAGCATTTTTCGTTAAGAATCCAAATATATAAGTTTCGAAATGTTTTGCATTATATTTTTTTTGTCAGATTGATAATCATTTTTTTTTACGTAAATAATTGTTGTGATATTAAAAATATTACATAAGATATTTTTCGTAATCTTGCAAGATCTTAAAATATACTTTCCAAAAACTGAAAAAGATGATGTTGACCAATAGAATTGCTCGAAAAAAGCCTCTTTTATATATATATATATGTATTGATTAACTAATTACCTCTACCTCAAAATATATGTAAAACCTCAACTAATTTAGTAAATTAACGATTAATTTCTAAGTTAGATATTATTTAATCATATTAAATTAAGATATAAATTTATTAGTCAGTTATTGCATAATTGAAAATAAACTTAATCGAATTTGAGTTCCTAACTCAATTTCTAACAATTAACTCTCGTACATATCAAATATCAGTTGGTCTCTCTTGTGACGGTTACAAGCTTGTGACAGACTAAATGTGACCATTTTATGATAAAAAGTAATCATCCAAAAAATGTTACCAGTTATATAATGGTTACATTTTCCATAAAAATGGTCATATTTGCTCCGTCACAAACTTGTGACGAAAAGTGCCCGTCACAAATGAGAATTTGTGATCAAATATATGTAATGGACTAATCAACTGTATCATATAAAAATAATTAGTTACTATTTGGGTTTCATCCTATAGGTGTGACCGAAAGGGATCAGTTGATCACCGCCGTCATACGACAATAACGTCAAACTCTAGTCAGCCAACCGTTATTGTTACGTTAATCAACTGACTAATCATATAATTATATAGCCAATAAATATCCCAATTATATTCCTGAATGAGATTTATTATGTGGCGCACTATTGTGGAGGACACCTACTCCAACTCTCCTCCGGCACCGTATAAGAGTCTAGCGATGCACTGAAGCATGTCCATGCAGTGCAACAAGTCCTCTCGCTTGACTCGATGTTCATCCAAGAACATATACCCTTCGCCCTTAGGGCGTGGGGAACCCGGGTGTTCCGTTTGGGAAGAAATATAAGGCATGGCTCGACCGGAATCGCAACCATCATAGCGGGGGTAGAACCCTTCCACATCACGAGTACCCGACGCCACTTCCAATTGCGAATCACCTGGAAAGTTAGAAAGGAACAAGGTGGAAAAGAAAGGAAAGTGAAAAACAGATGTGAATAAAAAGGGATTTCGAATGACCCTCTTTATAGGAAAAAGACTAGGCCATATTTTTTCCCTTTCAATGCGAGAATTTAAGGCATCCACGAGTCATTAGTGCCCAAGGTCAAACAATAATCTATCACATCAAGTCTAAAAGTAGCGAAAGGATAAGGATGTGCCGGGAACACAAATCGTTATTCAAAATCCCCACAAGAAATGCTCGAAACTTGTGCCCAGTACAACTAAAAAATATCCGACATTGTCTACATCCTTCGGTTGGGGAAATTGATGAAGCACGCAAAATCCACTTGTACGGACCGAACTGAGGTACGGCCACGATGTCACCCTTCCGACGGTCATGTGCAAACATCTCTGATTACATGTCTAGAGGCACGACACGTGCCTACGAAGGGGACAAACAATGAAGATGATGCGTTACAAATGTCTCTAAATCGATCCTATGGAACGAGGCACATGGATCAACCACGTGTGCAACCTCAAGCCCGTACACGTACACCCCATAAATAGGGGACTCTATTCATCCATAACGATATCGAATCTCCAATGGTCTACGTAGTTACTTTGACTCATTGTAATCCGTTAGCACGAACAACTCCTCACGAGTAATTTGACTGGCTTGAGGTGGCAAGTAAGGAACTGACTTAGGCATAAGAGTGGATTTTCTCGGAACCCTTGGAGGCTAGGTTGGCTACTTGCGTTGAGGTAGCAGCTGCAAAGAGTGGGACAACGCAAGGATCTCACGTTCGAACAAGCTTAACATTTGACAAATAATTATTAAGTCTCATGTAATCATATATCAACCATAGTGTAATTTCACTTTTAAGAAAAAACCCAATAACTATACTACCAGTTGTACTTTAACTTGTGGTATAGCCTACATATTATTTTTTTGTCAATTTTATAATTTAGTTGGTACCACTTTGGATCATGATGGTAACCCTTTAATTTGTTACTTTAAAACAAAAATGTTATAGTACCTAGTATAATAGTTGTAACCCATTTTTCACTCTTGTTACCTAGTTTTATGATATTAGTACCTACTATATTATTTTGTTTTGTCAATAAGGATCGGATGATATATCTCAAAAACCTACTCCCAAATATTCTATACAAGAACTTTATGATAAATATCTATATAAATATTTTTATATAATCTTTGTAAAAATAAACTTATATTTGTAGTTCAGATATTGATATTAACCTAACTAATTTTATACTTCCTCCATTTTTCTTTTTCTTTTGATTATTTTTGGGCATTTTTATTTTTTTCCCATTTATGTTTCCTTCTTCTTTTATCACCTTTTTCATACTTTTTTTTGGCCCATTATCTTTAAATATGTTGGTGGGTGGGGCTTGAGTAGAGTAAAAGAGTCTTATAATCAATTTTCTTAAATAATGTGCAAAAATAAATGGAAAGACAAATAAATTTTGGCAAAATTACTGTATAGATAACTGAAAGCCAGTTCCTTTAATGAATGATGTAAAACCCCTAGCCCAACCCCTGGGTTAGGAGTAGTTAGTCACGGTAGCTCGCCAATGTACATGACCCACAAAAAAACATGGGTCTTTTCATCACATTTTGTCCTCACTCATGTGCATCCTGAGAACCTTTTCATGAGGTCACACATCCTAAGACTACTCCCAATCAAGCACGCTTTATTTGGAGTTCTTTCGCATAGATAACCTGAAAAGAAAACGTACTTTGTTGATATGAGTACTACTTTCAATCCCTTTTAAGTACTAATCATTTACGCTTATCAATGGATCTTTTCAAAGAGGTAACCCGCCTGAATAACGTATTCGATTATTATGGAATATTACAAATGACATTTGTCACTCTATTTTTTTGACATGTGTCTTTTATTAATATTTTTAGTTTCACCAAATATTGGTTAAGTAACTTAAGAAAAATAATTATATTATAATAGGTAAATAATCGACTTAAAAAAAATATTTTGTTTATTTAAATATATGAGTTTGATAAAATTAACTTGAATAGTGATTCTAATTATAAAAATAACTGGAGTAGTCAAAGTAACAATATTAACCGACAACCGTGTGACATGCATGTGTTGATTATGGACTTCACTTTGTTAAATCAAACAACTCTACCCGTCATATCTACAAGAGCTTTGGATTTAATACGAAGTAATAAAGACGAAAAGAATATCACACTATAATTAGATTATATTTGCCATTTCCATAATTCATTAGTTAAAGAACGACTACCCTTAATTCTTGGAATTTTCTCTTTGATCCCTTCAGTAACATTTATCAATTCAATTACATATTACATGTATGGTGTGAAATTGTTTTGAAAAAGTAAAGCAACATATTATCACACACTAGCTCTATTGTAAAGAACTATTAATCAAAAGTACGACAAATTTAGTAACTCTTTAATATTGCATAGCTACGCAACGTTCTCCATTTTAACTTATGGTGGAGAAGTAATGCATTATATTGAAACTCCTATAAATAATCCAATGAGTTTTTCTTAAAATCAAAACAAAAAAAATTAAAGCTAACCTTGTTTCTATCTGAATAATAAAAAATAAACACGTAACAAAAGGACAATAAGAGAATAAATACTAAAAAAAAAAACAAATTTCAATAATGGCATCATTTATACTGAAAATTGTTGCTTTTATTTTTGTAAGTGATAGCATGTATTTTTAAAGGACATTCTAATTCACTGTTATTTCCCTTTTAGTTAATATCAACATTATATACACTAAAACTATATTTTTGTTAATTTTTTTTTACATTTTTGAGTTTTTGTAGGTTGCAGTTTCGCCCAATGAAGCATTTTTCCATCCTATATTCCAACAAAAAAATGGTAAGTAAAAATCTTTCTACGTAAAATATGTAGGAAACAATTTCATTATTTTTATTCTTATGTTTCTAGCTCCAACTTTATTAATTAACAAGGAGATGTTTACGCGGAGTCAATACGACTCTGATATTTAGACTATGTATGTATTACACAAGTGGATCTCATTCCTCGTATATAAAATCATTAGTGCTTCTCTAACTCAACTTTGAATTTGCCAAACGCTTAACAATAATCTCTTTTGCCTAATGTGATGTAAAAACAATATATAGGAAATGGTGAAGTTTCTGGAGGAGGTCGTGTGTCAGGACATGCTTCAGGACATTTTGGATTTTATGCGGGAGCTACTGGTTCTGCGCAAGCAGCAGGACAAGTTGGAGCATCAGGGGCAGCTGGTGGTGAAGGAAAAGCAGAAGGAAATTCTGGAGAAGCTAAAGGTGCAGGACAAGCAGCTGAAAATTCTGGGAAAGATAGTAATGTGGGAAAATCATCAGGGGATGCATCGGGGAATTTCAAATTTTCTGGAAAAGCCGGAGCATCTGGACAAACATCCGGACAAATTGGAGTGTCGGGAGGAGCTAGTAGTGAAGGAAAAGCATCTACAGAGGCATCTGGAAAATCCGAATCGTCAGTGGGAGCTAATGGGTCTGGGCAAGCATCCGGAAAAGTTGAAGCATCGGGAGGAGTTGCTGGTGCTCAGAAAGCAGATGGAGATGCATCTGGGAAGTCAGAATTTTCAGGCAAATCTAGTAGTGACAAAAAAACTTCAGAGAAAGCTGACGCTTCGGGAGGAACCAACAAGGATGGAAAAGCATCTGGAGATGCACAAGGAAAATCTGAGGGTGCTAATAGCGTAGAACAAAAGGTCGAACAAGATGGAGCTTCAAAAGAAGCTGAAAATGCAGGAAAAGTATCAGGGGATACATCCGGAAGTTTCAAATTTCAAGGTGGAGCGGATGCTGCTGGAAGTGCGTCAACAAAATCCAATGCAGAAATAAATGGATCGGGACAAGCTGAAGCCTCGGGGAGAGCTAGTGGTGAAGGAAAAGGATCGAGTAAATCTAAATTTGACGGAGGAGCTAGTGGATCAGGAAAAACAATGGAACAAGGCGGAGCCTCAAAGGAAATTACTGAAGAGCAAAAAGGATCAGGAGATACATCAGGACAAAATGGAGGCAAGGGAGAAGTTGTTGCCGAAGGAAAAGGATCAGGGGACGCTTCTGGAAAATCTGGATATTCAGGGCGATTTAAGGCCTCAGGAAAAACATCCGGAAAATTCAAATACTCCGGTAAAGCTAGTGGAAAAGGAGATACATCAGGACAAGTCGAAGAGTCTAAGGGAGCTAACAGTGCAGATAAATCATCAGGAGATACATCGGGACAAACTGGAGGCACAGGAGAAAAAAGTGGAAAAGGACATACATCAGGACAAATAGAAGAGTCTAAGGGAGATAGCAGTTCAGATAAAGCATCAGGAGATACATCAGGACAAATTGGAGGCACAGGAGAAGCTAGTGGCGTTGGAAAAGCAAAAGGAGATGCATCGGGAAAATTTAAATATTCCGGACAATTTAAGGGCTCAGCAAAAGCAGCAGGGAAATATAAATATTCTGGGAAAGCTAGTAGCAAAAGCCAATCATCAAGTTCAACCGAAACCACAGGAGAAGCTAAAGGCGCAGGCAAAGCCAACAAAAATGCATCAACAAAATTCAAACATTCTGGACGGTTTAAAGGCTCTGCAAAAGCATCCGGTAAATTTAAATTTTCCGCGAAAGCAAGTGCAAGGGGACAAGTAAAAGCCAGAATATCAGGTGGAGCCAGCAATGGTAAATCAAGAAAACTTCTAACAACAAAGTACTAATTCGCAAAGTAAATAAGAGATTTGGGTTGAATAAATTTATGTTAATCAAGTCACCTATCAAACGGAAGATGTAAATGTGAGGCGCATGACCAACATGAGGAAACACGAGGTTCATAACATTAGATTTCTAATAACGTGGTGATTGTATTTTGATTGTTTCATTCCTAGATGATAGTATGACGCAAGAATTTTACACCAAAACTTGTTGTATGGGATCACCTAAAATTTATTTTATGGAAAATTCACGATTATATTTGAGGTTTGCTATTTTGCACGTAGTGTTCTTTTTACTCAACCACAAGATTTTGAATGACATTAGCTCAGGCGTACAAGTTAAATTAGAAAGGATTACTCCTTCCGTACCGGTCATTTGTTTACTTTTGTTTTTGACACTATTATTAAGGAAATGGTAAGAGACCATTTGTTAATTGTACTTGGTGGGTGACAAGTGGACAATAGTGGATGACAAGTGGACAATAGTCCCATTAGGTGATCAAATTACTCAGGCATTATCATCCTAATATAGAAAGGTAAACAAATGAATGAAAAATCTTAAACTAGAAATGGTAAACAAATGACCGGGACAGAGGGAGTATTTCTGTATTAGAATGTAACATTCTTGTGGACAGAATTGTGGATAGAATTAGATCTCTTGGGACTAGAAGATTATCTTATGCAGGAAGATTGGTGCTTATTCATAGTGTTCTTAGTACCTTGCACAATTATTGGGCTCATATTTTTATCCTCCCTTCTAGTATTATGCAGAAAATTGAGAGTGTGTGTAGAAGTTATCTGTGGAAAGGAGAAGCAGTCTCTTACTCTTCTGCTCTAATGGCTTGGGAGAATGTCTGTAAACCTTTGGCACATGGAGGGTTAGGGATCAAAGATTTGAGAAGGTGGAACACAACAGCTGTTGGGAAATATGTGTGGTGGGTTATGCAGAAGAAGCATACTCTTTGGGTCAAATGGGTGCACTCTATTTATATCAAGGATCAGAGCTGGTGTGACTATGTCCCTCCTCATGGTAGCAGCTGGGCATGGAGAAGGATATGCAGGGTGAAAGACCAACTCTTACCAGGCTATGTGGGTTCTGTTTGGCAGGGGATGAATGGGCCGTTTACTAATGCAGCAGGTTATAAGTGGCTAGGCAGAGAAAGTACAGTAGTACTTTGGCATGAATGTATTTGGAACAAGCTTGGTATTCCCAAGCATCAATTCATTGGATGGCTGTATGCTCATGGCAGGCTGTTACCAGCTGAGAGACTGAACATGATGAATATATCAACTGAACTGTGCTGTGTATTCTGTAGAGAGGAGATTGAAAGTTGTGATCATTTGTTTTTCCAATGTTCCTATAGCAAGTTTGTGCTTGAACTTGTGAATGATGCTTTCAGAACATGTATTCCAGTAAGTAATGTATTGGCCTGGTGGTGCAATGGCAGGAGCATGACGGAGAGTAATATTATAGCTATCATCATCAACGCTATGGTTTATCATATCTGGTGGGCAAGGAATCATTGTCGTGTTCATCTTATGCTTTGGCGTCCAGAAGTTATTTTTAGGAAGATCAAGGAAGATGTCACATGGTGTAGGTTGAGAAATTGTTACTTTGTTTGAATATTGAGATAGGATGCATTAGTCTTTGTGTAGTGATATGTCTAAAAACAAGTTGTATTGGTTGATAGTGTAATTGGTTTTATTGATATTAATGAAATATACTAACATTCTACCCAAAAAAAAAAATACTGATTATCTCAGGACTTTCTCATCTTGTACTTCTGTGAAGGGAGCTACCTGTTAAACATGTAAACCCTTATTTTGAATTTTGACTGAACTAAAAGTCAGTTAATCACGTCTCTCCATTCATCTTCTCTAATCTTCAGCAAGAAGCTAAGTGATCATATCTATTTTCTCATTTTCGCCATTAATCATCTGCATTATAACGATAATTGCTAAAATAAAAGATCATCTGCACTATAAACCTTTCAGTGAAGATTTCCACACCAAACATCCACAAACCAAGAGAACTTTATTCGTCAATCACATGGATAGAGAAACGTAGCAACTTGGCCACAAAATCAAGTATATCACAGCACAATACTCGATAAATAACCACTAATGGTTAATACAATATTCTATAAACCGCTAATGCTAAACCCATAAGCGTTCGGCAAGACATTCCAAGCGGGACATAATACATATCAAATCAAAAACTGAAAATACAAATTCATTTGCATTATTAAAATCGAGTGTCAAATACAAAATAAAACCGTCTAATATAAATAATATATTACTCGTCTAAACGGGTAAGGCTGACTCGTCATTAGCACCCATGCCCAATGTCACGATCCCAACATCATCAACATATGATCAACCACCTGCTAATGAATTACTCAACATTCGCCGTAAATATCGAATGGATCACATTAGGTTACAAAACATATACACGGTCTGTTCACATGTACATAATCAACATCATACGTAATTGTAATACAATTATCGCACATATCTGGTACTATCAAGGAGCACACCGACGATGTCATCACCAAGCGCATTGTAACCACCAATCGCGGTGCCATAAAAAAGAAAACCAACGTGTCCAGGGCACGCCGTAGACACAATAGGCCCTACCGCAACACTTTATGCCTAGACCAATGTCATCACCACGTGCATTGTGTTTTCCATGACTGGAACCATGAGAAGCGACCCACATAGTTTATAAAGCCGATTTCCCGCAACCGCTCAATATAAATAACCCCTCTAAACGCTACAAATCACACAATCACAAAACCAAAATTGATCTCCAGTTAACATGCCACAACCATATAGGATAACCTACCCTTTAGCATATCAACCGAATAGGATAACCTACCCTTTAGCATTCCAAGCATAAGGGTATGATTATTGGCAAGACTCCCCAAAGTTTTAAGACTATGCCACATCAACGTTCCACTAATTTTTTTAATTTTTTTTATGCTTCATACTCAACTCAGACTTTATATATTATCAGTCAGACTCAGCTCAAGCTCTAGTTTTACACTTCACTTCAACAAAATTTGGGGTGAAAAAAGAAAAACAAATATGGCACATGAGATCTATTCATTGAATGTCTTCCTTTAAAAAATGTGCCAAGAAACCACAAGAGTTTTAAGTTAAGTCTTGGATTTCAAAGACTCAACTTAATAATTTGTCAAGACTTGGGTAAATTATTGGAGTGTTGAGTGAGTCTTGTCTCAAGACTCGTGTGATTCTGATCTCAAGACTCACAAATAATCTTACCCTAAGCATCACATAATAGTAATCCAATCTCATAAATCAAACAAAAATGGCGGTCCTAGCTACGAATTAATCACAATTGCAAAAGATGAGGAAACTAGGACTCTTGCTTTCCCAATTCCACCTACAATAGTAATAATGATAATGATTACTAATAATTCTACCAATAAATATCCTATATCATTAATCTATTTCAAATTCAACTACTAATTAACAGCTCTATACTAGAATCCTTCTAAAACTCATCAAAGGAAAACAGAGAAGTCAAATGAGAACGATCCATCCGGAAGATTCATGAACAACAACCAAGGATTAAATTAAAGATTATGAGAGGTTATTAGAGATTAATGAAGGTTTAGAGAGAGATTAGGTAAGAAAAGATAAGGATTGGACTGATTCGAAAACCCATTGTTCAAGAAATAGGAAAATCGCGAAAATAACTGAAAATCAGGTTCACTCGGTCGAGTAGAGAATTGTAACACCCCCATACACCAAGGTGCCTAACAAGACCACCTTAGCACACGTGAGTGCTACCATCTCGGATGCCCGAGATAGTGAACATCACAACAAGCAATAACCGAAGAAATACTTTATTAATAAATGTTTAAATACCAATACATGACTCAAACGGTTGGCATACCATCCGACCAACTCCAATCAATGACAAACTAATAAAGAATGTTTAACAACTAATAGAGACTCCAATAATGCGGAAGCTAGACTCATAGGTCACCCTATCCTCGTCCCCGTCATGCTTTAAGGATTACCTGCGATCACCTGCTCACCATCCCCTAATGGATCACAACAATTTTGTAAACAGTAGAAGGGTCAGTAAATGTGTCCATCGATCAATGCACAAGCAAAAGCACAAGGGATAAGAGAAACTAAAGGGCATAAGCTCTACAAAACCAGAGGGCAGAGGGCAGCGGTTACCTAAGTAGACTAAGGTTACCAGCCTGCTCTACAAAACCACCTATTAACCCTGGATCGCAGCCATAGGCGTCGAACTTCCATCTCACCGCATCGAGATAAACTCGGATCATTAATGTGCACATTCCCCACGTGGTGGGATAACCACAGGGGCGTACTCAGGGTGTGCCTATCTCCCAATAGGATCCCAATCACAAGTAACCATAGTAACCAATGAAATCAATAACAAGTCTCAAAACCCGATACCAAGATCTCCATCATCAATCACAAACAATAACATATACTCATAACATCAATTAATAACAACAATTACTGAGTAGGGAAAACCCTACCTTATCAAGATCCACGAAAGCACTAGCAATTAGAATTGTTCCTCAACGAAGTCCCCTCCACAAGAATCGATCAAGGCACAGAGACAAGCGATCTGGCACGAACAAGCAAAGGTTCAAAGAGGGTTTTAATAGAGTTTAAGAGTTTAGGTTTTCAGATTAGGAAGCGTAAAATTAATTATGAAATAAATCTCTCCTCTTAAACCCTTAATTAATCGTGCGAACTTATCCGGAAAAACCGTCTTACTCGATCGAGTACCAAAGTCACTCGGTCGAGTAAGACTCACTCGGTCGAGTGCCAAAGTCACTCGTCCGAGTGCACAAGATCAGAACCAACCAAATGACATCCACCAAAATCATTCGGTCGAGTAGACTTCACTCAGCCGAGTACCCAATGAACTCGGTCGAGTAAGCCCTACTCGGTCGAGTCTCCATACCTAGGAATACGGAGTATTACAGTCTTCCCTCCTTAAAACAAACTTCGTCCTCGAAGTTCACAACTTATACTCTTACCGCAAAACACCCCTAACAACTAACAACACAAGACACCACACGCCACACATATGCTAATCATATGTCACAACAACACAAGGACTCTACCAAACACATATCACCTCAAAACACACCAACAACACCTCGAAACACACCAACAACAAGTCTCCATCAACTACACCAAATCCAATAACCAATAATAAGACAAAAGTCTTACTAAACCAATAGGAGCTATTACCTTCTTTCCTCCTTAAAAATGATCTTCGTCCCCGAAGTTCACACCCTCAATACCAAAAAGAGAAACCAAGCAGTCACACGTAGGGCAGAGCTTGGATCGGATATCCGATCCGAACCGATTTTCGGATCGGATATCCGAATCCAATTTTCCATATTTTCACTATCCGATATCCGATCCGAATCATTCGGATATCCAAAAGTTAATAACCGAAATTTTCGGATCGGATATCCAAATATCTGCTATCCGACCCATTTTGAAAAAATTGCTTATTTTTCCTAAAATAAAAAATAAAATAGCCATTTGTCATCTTGTCACTCTTTTTTTACATATACAATATAATATAATATACTACATTCAAAGTACCACAATTAATTTCACACTATCAGATCTACTTTATTCATGCTGTCATAGTCTTTAGCTCTTGAACTATTGTCCCTTTTGAGTTCATGGGTATAAGGGGAGTTGGAATTTGGTTACATGTGGAAAAATCAGAAAGATTTTGGGTTAAATTTCTCCCCTTTTGTGAGAGCTAGCAAATTAAAAAGGTTGGAAACTAGAGCTTGAAGGTTGATGATTTGAACTAAAGTGAAGAAGAGATCTTGCGGTATGTGCATCTGTTCATGACTTACTCATAAAAAGGGTGATATGTTGTAACACCCCGGCCCAAACCTTGGGTCGGGAGCGGTCACTCATGATAGCTCTCCAGGCTGTGTACATGGCCCACAGATCAACACGGGTCCTTTCCAGCGCATTTTGTCCTCACTCATGCGCATCCCGGGAACCTTCCCAGGAGGTCACCCATCCTAAGACTACTCTCAGTCAAGCACGCTTAACTTTTGAGTTCTTTTGCATGGATGACCAGAAAAGAAAGTGCACTTTGTGATATGAGTAGTACTTTCAAACCCTTTAAGCACTAGTCATTTAAGCCTATCAATGGACCTCTTCAACAAACGTGGGGTGTTACAATCACCCCCACTTGAAGAACGCAGCGTCCTCGTTGCGCCTGGGAGCATAACCGCTAACCCAGAA
>JAIUZE010009957.1:0-29629 GCA_022085475.1 Heliosperma pusillum | reverse complement strand
GTTTGAAAAAAACAAAACTAAAATAATATAACACATGAGATCCTTTCATTGGATATCTTCCTTTGAAAATTGTGCCAAGACTCTTGTAAAGTTTTACAAGAACATTACCAACAAAAAAGTTTTAAGTTGAGTCTTGAATTTCTAAACTCAACTTAAGACTTTGTCGAGAATATGGTCGATTATAGCGAGTACTTGAGTGGCTTTTGTCTCAAGAATCAAGTGAGTTTTATCTCAAAACTTACCAATAATATTATGCTAATATCGAAAGACTAGAAAAGTTGAATGGTGTCTATATTTCTTACTTATATCGAAGATTTTCTTCGCTTATCAATAGTGTCAAAAGGTTGAATGGTGTATTTTGGTTATGAATGGAGGAAGTAAGAAATAGTCAAGGGAGAGGCAACAATGTAAGAGGAGGGTTGCTATCTACCTTTTACTTTTACCCTCTCACAATCGATTAAATTAATATACATTGTTTGAGGGCGGAAGAGAAATGGATGAGGCAAAATACAATATTTAACTGATTGTATGTGAGAGAAGAAGGTAAAAGAGAATGAAGATAATATTTCTCATGTAGAGATATTGATTTGCCAGTTAAGATTTCGTAGGAAATAGCCAGGGTAACGACGTTTATCCTAAAGCCTAACCATGCATTTTTTATTAGTATCTATATTTTCTTCGTTTGAGTCATTTGTTTACTCCAGTTCCAGTTTAACATGCATGCACACGTCTCGTTTATTTGTTTGTTTATATTTTGAGAATGTTTTTAACGATTAATCTGATTATCCTCATCATTTGGTTAACCTGTCCTCTAACAACAATAACTATAAATAACCACATTTTTTCTTCGTGGTCGCACTGCCAAAAGTAAAGGGGGAAATACCAAAAGAGAGAAAGTAACATTTTACGGTTCATAATGGTCTTATCCACATGATTCATCCGTTAGACCTTCGACGGATGAGTCATTTTCGTGTTCTATCTTGTGTCTCTTTATATCTCTATTTGACACATAATAAGCATTAAACATTAAAAATGTTGGGAAAGTAACCCCAACATTGACGTTCCTTAAGTTTTTTCTAGTAAACATTATGAATCATAAGTTATTGTATGTTATGTCTCTAATATTTATCTACTAGCTAGATGTAGATGTTAGATGTTACTAGGAGGAAATAATTAGGAGTTTGATTCTTTAGGATGTTATGACTCTTAATGTAACTATGTTGGAGTTAGGACTTAGGACCTTATAAATAGACGTCATTATTAGTCGTGTTAGAGAAGGTGTTACTAGGAGGAAATAATTAGGAGTTTTGGTACAAAGTTTGAGATGGAGTTGTTCAATGGCAAGAACAATTTCTCGTTGTGGCAAAGCATGATAAAGGACGTAATCATACAGCAGGGGTTGTATGCGACTCTTGAAGACAAGAAGCCCGATGATGTTCAAGTTCTCAAATGGGAGGACATGAAATTGCGCGTGGTTAGTACAATCCGTTTAGCCCTTGCACCCGAAACCAAGTGTAGTGTGTTAGAAGAGACAAATCCTAATGAGTTGTGGACCAAGTTATAGAATTTATAATGCGAAGTCCTTGGCTAACGAGCTATTCTTGAAGAAAGATCTTTTTGAGCTCAAGATGGTAGATGACGGAGATTTGAGAGACCATCTAAACAAGTTCAACGGCTTGATCACCCAATTGGCGAGTTTGGATGAAACATTCAAAGAATAAGATAAGGCAATAATGTTGTTGGCTTCTCTTTCCAAAACGTATAACACATTTATCACTAGTTTACTTGTGGAGAAGACAACATTGGCCTTAAATGAAACCGTTGTGGTTTTGCTTGAGTCCGGAAAATTAATGAAGCAAGCAAATGGTGGCTCTTCAAGTGATGGATGAGCTTTTGTGGTGGACTACCGTGGCAAGAAAAAAGGCAGTTGGAAAAAGCATAATCCCAATATCAGGTGCTTCTACTGCGATGAGTTAGGTCATATACAAACTATATGTCCTAAGGCAAAAGAAGAATTGAAAGAGTTGAAAAAGACTCGTGCTAGTAGGGTTGTTACTATGGCGAAAGTTGATGATGGTGAACTCTGAATGGTTCATGGGGAAAAGGAACCTAAGGAGTGTTGGGTGTTGGATTCGGGAACTTCCTATCATAGTACATATGTGGGAGAAGATATTGGTTCTCTTCTTATGAAAAATGTGAAGGTAGTAAGATGGTTAGTTTTCCAAATGGTGATAAGACAAAGATAGAAGGGATTGGTGAAGTGAAGGTAAGACTTCACAATAATCAAGTTAGAAGGTTTGGGAATGTGAGGTACATACCAGATATTAGTAAAAAAATTAGTCTCAATGGGTAGATTAGATGAGTTGGGTTGTACCATTCACGTTAAGAATGGTGTTTTAGAGGTCACTAAAAATGGTAAGGTGATTCTAAATGGTAGAAGAGGTAAAGCTAACGTATTCACACTTGAAGGAGAATGTGGTGAAGATGGGTTAGTTTAAGGGGAGGTTCTCTCAGGTTAAGGTTCGGTTGATCGACTTGATGATTGACCAGCTGGAAAATAATGTTGGGCTTAAGGGGAGGTTTGTTGGAAAAGTAACCCCAACTAACATTGATGTTCCTTACGTTCTTTCTAGTAAACATTATGAGTCATAAGTTATTGTATGTTATGTCTCTAATATCTATCCACTAGTTCAATATTAGATGTTACCAGGAGAAAATAATTAGGAGTTAGATTCTTTAGGATGATATGACTCTTGATGTAACTATGTTGGAGTTAGGACTTAGGACCTTATAAATAGAGGTCAGTCGTGCTGGAAAAGGTGTGAGTAGATGCTTCATATCCCGAGTTAAGCATAAATTGAAATCTTGGCTAGTAGATAAGTGTTGGAGGATTGATTGTGTTATTATTGTTAAGGTTGAATAATAATAATACAAGTTGAGTTGTGGTTAAGTTCATAACAAACCTATTGTGTCTTTTATTTTTATATATTTGTACCAAAACCCAACAAAAAAATATATACTTAGTTATAATAAAAGGATGGGGTGTCAAAAGATTAAGGCAATAAGACACAAAATGGTACAGAAAAATTAAAGAGGCGAGCCGAACACTTGACAGATTGTTGTATTACGGGCTTACAACAATGTCTTCTATTCATAAATTTTCAAAAGAAGAGTTTTTTATCTAACCTTTATGATTTGCTCCAAGCCTACACTAAACCAATAAACAACATTGTTTATATTTTATACTCCTTAGTTATTAAAAAAAAAACGTTTTTGTTGTTCTTTAGAAAGTTAAAATGACGGTGTGTCTCTATTTTTTTTTTTTTTTTTTTCAGTTGGTCCTGCTTCAGACGGACCATTTTGGTCTGAAGCAATAAGACGGGATTTTGTAATCACTTGACAGTTAGATGTGACCACTATTGAAAACAAGTTAATATGAACTGTAGTTACATGTTATCAAAAAGTGGCAACATAATTCCGTCTTATTTTTCAGACGGAAATGGTCCGTCTGAAATAAGAATTTGCAAATTTTTTTTAATCTATGTTACCTTATAATGATACAGATGTCTTATTTTATCTATGTACTTTGTGGAGTTACTTGGTGCCTTGGTGGTGTCCATGTTAACACACATTTATATTTAGGATCGCATTAACTTTCGACGTTTTAACTAGAGCTGGCAAAAGGTGACCCGACCTGACTTATCTGAAAACCGACCTGATAGAACCCGTAAATTTGCTGAACTGAAACCGACCTAAACCGACCCGAAGGTTAACCGATAAACCGATAGAACCTGAAATGATATGACCCGAACCGACTTGTGACTCGACCCAACCCAACCCGAAACCCGATTCACCCACAAACCCGACCTGACCCAAACCGACCTGAATCGACCTGTAACTCGTTTTAACCCGATTAAACTCGACCCGACTCATAGCCAAATAATCTTTTTTAAGAATCTAAATTCCTTTATAGTTTGTTTTTTTGTTAATAAATTTGATATAAAAAGTTATCACTCATTTTATTTTTCAAAACAAAATGTAATCTTAAAATAAATAGTCAGTTGTAAATTTAGTATGCTATATTCCTAGTTAAACTTATTAATAATTATTTTGCAAGTGATATATGTAGACAATTTTAAATTAACGCTTTGTGAGGAAAAGAGTGTTTAGTTTTGGCTTCATTGAAAACAATAAAGGGAAGAAAGAGTTATAGTTATGAGTTATGACCATACAATCCGACCTCGGTTATTAATTATGATCTTAAAAACCAACTCCCTGGGAATGCCAATATTGGACAAGCCGGCGCTTTGACATCTGGGGTGTCGAGAACGGAGTGGGCTCGGACTCTCTCCCCTTCCTTTTCCTCAGTTCGTTGGATTTGAAAGACGCATTACCAGAACCGGAGCAAGAGGAAGAGAAAGTCGGCCACTAAAGAAGTAGGAAGGCTTGTCTTTCTGCAAACCTCAAATACACCATTCTAATAGAGCCTATTCAAAATCTAATAAAGCCTATTCATAAGTTCAAAAGTGATATTTTAACAGAACGACCCGACCATTGACCCGATTAATTTTCAAATTTAAGACGACAATATAAAATACTCGACCCATCAGTAACCCGAAACCAAACCGGTCTCGACCTGATCAAGCATATTGACCTGATATATCCCGACTCATTGGACAACCGATCCGAAACTGAACCGACCTGTTGTAGTTATTGACCCGATTAACTCGACCCGTAAGCGACTCAACCCGAACCCGACTCGACCTGAATAAGCAACTTGACCCGACCAAACCCGAGCCCGACATGACCCGAACTGCCTGAACCCGACCCGTAACCGACCTGATTGACCCGATTGCCACCTATAGTTTTTACCAATGCTTGGTCACTTATGAATTGTGATACAGTCCTCAGGTATTATTTATTCAGTTGGTCTCACTTATGAGTTATCACAGGTATATCCGTCACAAGCTTGTGACGAATCGATCCACTTATCATCACACTTGCCTTTTTATAAAAAGGGGTACAACCCATTACAAGCTTGTGGCGGATATGCCGTCCCAAATTGAGAATTTGTGTTATTTTACCTATGTACTCCGTACTTGGTGGAGTTACTTGAAGGTGTATGCCTGTATAGTACTCGTTTATGTCGTAATCAATGAACAAAAAATGGGATGGACAATTATAACAATTGGATTATACAATCCGCTCTCGCGATTATATATCATTATATTATTATGTCTCTTAACTTATCTAAAAAAGATCTGCCCCACATATATTCTCACAACAATGACAATTCACCCCCTTATATGTGCACATAAATTGTTTTAAGTTCTGGAGAATTTGTTTTTCGTTTTGGTTCAAATGAACGGGGAGAATCGAATTCTTTATTCAATGGCTGGAGTAGAAAATTCTTATCACTTGAGTTAGCTTTTGATCTCAATTCTAGAGGAACGGTAAACATTACTAATTCAGAACTCGGTAGATCAAGTCCCACTATTTATAATTTTATATTGTATGTATTATACTGTATTATTGTATTGTTTTGTCGTTATATTTTATTTCGCCTAAAAATAAACAGTAGGTCTTGCTTGCGACGGATCGGATCTTGCGACGGGTATTTTGTGAGAGGAAATGGGTAGAGGAGACAAGGTGGGCACCCCCCATGTGCTTCTCCACTCACCCTTGATGGGTATTTTGTGAGAGAATATGGTATCCGTCTTAAGCTTGCGACGGATAGTGTCCGTCACAAATGAGAATTTGTGAAAAATAAAATAACAATAAGAAAAGCAAAATGGTCCACACTTCCAAGTATTATTATCAATTACTTCGTATATGATATTAATCACAAAACTCGACTTTTATAATTATTATTTGATGCAAAAATGAAATGCACCTTGCCATGTACTCCCTCCATCTCGGTTATTTGTTTACCTTTATTATGGGCACAAAGATTAAAGAAAGAGGAGATGATCATTTATGAATAGTGGAATTAGATATTACGTATTTTCAATAGACAGAATTTCAATAGAAACCCCAAAACTAAATTTAAATTTCGCAATTGTATATGAAATTTTACCTTTAACAAATAATATTTTCTTTGGGCAAATTTGTTTTTCAGGTCTCTTTTCAGAGTTGTTTTAGTCCTTTGTTTTGTTACATAATACCTATTTTTTTCTTTATGTAAAGGGAACTATAAGGACGATTTGATATTGGCGAGAATTGAATCCAAGTAATATGCACCCTATCTCATCACTTTACCAACTAAACTAGTTGATAGCTGCAATATTTTTGCATTTATTTATTATTGTTTTATTTTTATGTCCTTAATAATTGATTTAGTCGGTCACTTGGCTTTACCTTACATATATAAGTGGCATATTAGTTAAGTGAAATATCCTTGAAACAAGACTCACTCTTGGCATCTTCTTGTCCAAATTTAGCATTACGCCGACATTAATTAAGTTAGGTGCCGTAATCTTAGCCTAATGGAGGATTGGAGGCCCTACTTATAATCTTTCTTTAGCCTTCGTATTATTTGGTTGGTATGAAGTTTTAGGCTTTTAGCATAATGCTTTCTTAAACTCCACTCTTGGTTTGCTTGCATATGTTTATCTTTAATTATCTTACGTGACAATGATAATTGATAGTGTGTGGACATTAAACAAAGAGCCATCTTTTCATTAACGCTTAACACCATGCTTACAATACCATTACAGCTAACTAAAGTATGCATTGGCATGCATCAATTTCTTTAATTTATCATATTTGCAAAGAAAACTGGTCACTTAAGAGCACAACCTACTTTTTGTTTCGTGTATTCAGAAATATTATAGGTATAGGACTATAGGTATGTAGCCATGTAGGAGGTCCCTTTCTTCAATTATTTATGGATCAAATGAAACCTAAATTGTACCTTTAGTTAGGTTAATTGGCCTTTACTTAGATTAATTATTATGTCATTCTTAATAATTCTCATGTAAGACAAATTTAAATGTGTACTTGTCTCTAATATATATGTGACAATCCGATTATTTCACTTTAACGGAATATGAATTGAATGGTCCTGTTTAATATGAGAAAATGAACTCGGGTAGGAGTAATAGGGAGCTACCGCAAAGATTCGGGAGACGTCATGGAATCGTACTCTTGCCCCTATAACTCTTACTTGGTCACCATGGGAAGTGTCGGGGAGTTATGTGTATTTGTTGTTGTTAATGTGTTGCATGTTGAGAATATGTGAAACGGAGATGGATGTGGAATGGAGTGGGTGATTGATTGTATCATGAGTGTATCACATAAGGATGACGTGAATGGTGTGTTGAGATGTGAACCACATGAGATATGACATGATTATATGATGTGTATGAAATATCATGGCATAATGATGAATATGTACGAAATGTAATGTGTTAAACGGTGTTGATTTGGCATGAAAATATGATATTGTTAACGAGCATGTTATATGTATGCGTTACATGAGATTATGTGGTATGTATAAGGAGAATATGAATTGAATGGTCGTGTTCAATATGAGAAAATGATATCAAAAGTTATCTATGTGATTATGCATGAGTAATTGTTATACGGGGGCTGTATCATTGCATGACTCGACTAAGTGGGCAGGGTACTCGACCGAGTAGGGGCTACTCGACCGAGTACCTTGACACTCGATCGAGTGTTGGGAGCTGAAGTGAATTATATGTGCGGAGAATAGTGACTCGACCGAGCGCATAGTGACACTCGGCCGAGTATGCGCAACTCGACCATGTACCATTATGGCTCGACCGAGCAAAAGTCCTTGAATGTTATGGACGAATGTTGTTTTTGGTCACTCGATCGAGTGTACGTTGGCACTCGACCTAGTGTGTGTGACTCGACCGAGTGCCTTTTGGACTCGATCGAGTGAAAATCTCTGAATGCTTAATTAGAATTTTGTATTTGGCGAACTCGACCGAGTACCTGTAGTACCCGATCGAGTGAGGTTAACTCGGCCGAGTGGCTTGTTGCACTTAACCGAGTCTGTTTATGTCAGGACCGTAGTCCGTTTTTGGTCAGAAGTAGCTAGACTCGTCGAACAGAATAAGGCGCTTACTGAGGCCCTTAAAAGTGTGGGGGGTAATCGGGAGATGGTAGTGAATGCTACTACCATAAGCACCGCTATCGCCCGTCACCGACCCACAACTTATGAGGGTACCAGAGTGCCACATCTGCTAGACGAGTGGCACCATGAGATGGAGAGTATCTTCGAGGTCGTCGACTGTCCAGCGGATCTATGCGCGGAGCAAGCCGCGTTCTACCTAAGGGGTTACGCGGAAAAGTGGTGGTTCAAAGAGAGGACGGCTATGAAGGAATTCTATACGGGTGAAGGAGAGGAGGCGATTCCTTGGAGATATTTCAAGACAGAGATGAGGTTGGAGTTCGTTCCCGAGCATGTGAGGGGGAAGCGGAGGTCCGAATTCGAGACCTTTCGGATGACTAAGAAGATGTATGTGACAGATTACTACAACAAGTTCACGGAGTTGACAAGCTATACCGACGATATGCAGTGGAGCCAAAAGTCTCTAGCTGAGAAGTTCTTGAAGGGATTGGTGTTTAGGTTCATGAACAAGCTATCAGTGCCGGTTGCTTCTGAACTTAAGGAGCCCTATGAAAAGGTGGGGCATGCGGAGAGATTTGCAACCATGACTAAAGAGGCTAAAGAAGTGATGGAGAGTGTCAAGAGGAAGGCAACAAGCGAAGATCACTACAAGAAAATGCTTCATTAGCGACGGAATACCGTAGCAAAAGAGACATTGCGACGGATCCTGCGACGGAAATTCAAATTTGCGACGGACTTGCGTCGGAAATTCCGTAGCAGCGTTTTCAGCCATGGCGCCTACACATTTCACACGGCGGGAAAGGCTGCGACGGAAATTCCGTCGCAGTCCGTCGCAAAATTGCAATTGTGCGACGGAATTAGCGACGAACATTCCGTCGCAAGGTCAAACTATTGACTTAGATATTCTAACTGAAAAAGGGACAGGTGGCAGTTTCCTTGCGACGGAAATTCCGTCGCAAGAATTTTTAATATATATTGCGACGGAAATTCCGTCGCAGGATTTTTTGATATATCCACACAGCGCTCTCTCTCCCCCCGTGTTTCTTTATAATAAATCCCAAATCATCGCCTTCACCAAATCGTCCATCGCCTTCACCGGAGCCACCCCCAAGACCACCGGCGCCAACCGAACCCTAGACCACCGGAGCCGCACCTATACCACCGGATCTACCCTATAGGTACGCCCCTCTTTCTCTCTCTCCCTCTTCTTTAAATTGGCTTTTTTCATATCTACCCTTGTCGCCACCACCCCCTCCCCTTGCCGGCGCAACCCACCCCCTACCCTTTCCGGCGCCACATACCCCCTCCCATTTCCTCCTTTTCCCCTTCCCCTTCCCCTTCTTTCTTCTCTTTCCCTTATTCCTCTCCTCTCTTCTTCTGCAGGCCCCACCACCCTCCCTCCGGCGCCACCCCCTCCATGCCCCCTGCTACACTGGCCCCACCCCATCTTTCCCTCCCTCCTTTAAATTGTTAAAATTATTAATATACTATATATGTTAGTATAATTTTATGTTAGTAGTGTATAATTAGTATAGTTTTATGTTAGTATAGTTTATGTTAGTATAATTTATGTTAGTATAATATAATTAGTATAGTTTATGTTAGTATAGTTTTATGATAAAAATATAATTTATGTTTAATTGTCATTGTTAAAATTATTGTTAAGGCAAATTGTGTTTATTTTTATGTTTAAGTTTGCATTATTATTAATTAATTGTGTTGTTCATATATGATAGACCTAGTACCCGTTCAAGAATTATACATTAGGTGTAATTCTTGAATAGTTCCCGTTTTGGGACTGTCTTTGAATCTTTCATGCCATTTAGGTGGTAAATACTAATTATTTTTTTAATTTTTATTTGACGATTAATTTAATTGACAGTTCCTTTAATTTTATCTAAATACATATGTAGAGTGACAAGTCATTCAACATTGTATATTTGGAGAACTGTAGGGAACTGCTGCCGAACTTTTGTCTCATAACAATTAATTAAATGGTTAGCATTTACTAATGGTATGAAAGATTCAAAGATGGGTTTAGGTTTGAGAGATAAGTACCCCATGAGCTCGAAAGATTGTTTTTTTTTTGCAGGTTGAAGATGTTAGATAGTTGTAGCTGTTGTTGTTGTTGTTGTTGTTGTTGGAGGTTGGAGGTTGGAGGTTGGAGGTGTTGTTGTTGTTGTTGTTGTTGTTGTTGTTGTTGTTGTTGTTGTTGTTGTTGTTGTTGTTGTTGTTGTTCATGTTGTTGTTGGAGGTTGTTGTTGTTGTTGTTTTTGGCGTTGTTGATGAGTATTAGTAGTTATTGTTGTTATTGTTGCTATTAGTACACTTCTAGTTCTTGTTGTTATTGTTTTGAATATTTATTTAAGTCGATCATGATAATTATAAACGTGTATGATGATTTGAAATGAAAAGAGTACAATGGGCGTGGATGTATGAAAGATTTGATTGTAATAAAAAATTAAGGCACGAATTTGTAATGAGCGTTAATGAATTCATTAATTATGTTAAGAAACAAGAAGATTACGGTAGATGTAAAAAAATTAGGTGCCCGTGTGTAAAGTGTAGAAATAGAAAATTTTTAGCCGAACAAGAAGTACGAAAACACCTAGGGCTTTGGGGCTTTTGCGATGACTATTATGATTGGGTGTGCCATGGTGATAATTTTCCCGTTGAGGAGAGGTCTGACAAGCCTTATACGGATATGGTGGAGGATGGGTTGCGCGACAACATTAATCAAATTAGGATGGAAAATGTTGACGCCGAAGTGGTTGATGAATCTCAAAATCCTAAAGTAATAGCCTTTTCCAAAATGTTGGAACATGCCAATAAACCGGTGTATGAGGGGAGTCGTATCTCTTTGTTGCAGTCAGCTTCACGGTTGGTAACTTTGAAATGTGAATACAATCTACCCCACAAATGTGTAGATGGTATCGCGTCATTTATAAGGGACATTATTCCTGAAAATCATATTATGACGCGTAACTTTTATGAAACCAAAAATATTCTTAAAACTCTTCAACTCCCTTATGAAAAGATAGATGCATGTGAAGCAGGATGTATGTTGTTTTGGGAGGATGATAGTCTTCTCGATAATTGTAGAAAATGTGGTAAATATCGATATAAAAAACAAAAGAATGCAAATGGCAAAAGGGTTGGGAAAAATATTTTAACTTATTTCCCAATAGGACCGCGTTTGCAACGACTTTATGCCACAAAACTAATTGCGGCAGAGATGCGGTGGCATCATGAAAATCCACGTGTCAGCGGAATAATGTCTCATCCAAGTGACGGCGAGGCGTGGAAACATTTTGATCGCTTTAATCCTTCTTTTGCAAGTGAGCCTCGAAATGTTCGACTTGGTCTTTGTACCGATGGTTTCGCACCTTTCGGTTAATACGGAAAGTCGTACTCCTGCTGGCCGGTAATTTTCACTCCATACAATTTACCACCCTGGCTATGTATGAAAAGACAGTTTATGTTTCTATCATTACTTGTACCCGGTCCGTCGAGTCCCAAAAAACACCTTGACGTTTATTTATAACCGTTAATTCACGAGTTGAAACAGTTGTGGGAGACAGGGTTGTACACATACGACGTCTCTAGAAAGTAGAACTTTGATCTTAGAGCCGTACTATTATGGACTATCAATGACTTTCCTGCTTACGGCATGTTATCGGGTTGGTCAACTGCTGGTGAACATGCATGTCCATATTATATGGAGAAGGAGACTAAGTCGTTTTGGCTTTATAAAAGTAGAAAAAGGAGTTGGTTTGATTGTCATAGACAGTTTTTACAACATGATCATGTTTTCCGCAAAGATAAAGTGAATTTTCGAAAAGGACGAGTAAAGAAAGATTTTGCTGCTAATAGATTAACGGGTGAAGAAGTGTGGGATTGTGTGAAGCATTTGCCCAAAATTGTGAATGCAAGTAAAGCTGAATTGGACTCGTTAAAAGTTTCTCGAATCGGGTGGTGGAAACAAAGCATTTTTTGGGAGCTTCTTTATTGGAGAACACTTTTAATTCGTCATACCCTTGATTTAATGCATATCGAGAAAAACTTTTTCGAGCAACTGATTCACACGGTAATGGATGTGAAAAACAAGACAAAGTTTACCTCACAGGCACAAGAGGACATGTTGACAGTTTGTTCTAAACAGCGAAAAATGGATTCATTCATTTTGAATAAAGAACAAAAGAAGGTGTTGTGTGATTGGATATCCAATTTGCGATTTCCGGACGGTTATGCTTCAGATCTGAGTAGATGTGTTGATAAAAACGAGTTGAAACTACATGGATTGAAAAGTCATGATTGTCACGTGTTTATGGAGCGTTTACTTCCAGTGGCTTGAAGGCACCTTCTCCCGAAGAATGAGTGGAATGCAATAACTGAGATTAGCCAATTTTTCAGAGATTTGTGTACTTCATCGATACATGTTGAAAAAATGACTAATCTCGAGAACAACATTGCCAAAATCATTTGCAAGCTAGAGAAGATATTTCCACCTTCTTTTTTTAACTCAATGGAGCATTTACCAATTCATTTGCCGTATGAACTGAAAATGGGTGGTCCAGTGCAATATAGGTGGATGTATCCTTTTGAGATGTAATTAATTCCACAATTATCCAATTTAATTTCATTCGATCTTAACCAACTTTTTTATAGGTTCTTAAATCATTTGAAAAAAAAAGATTGGAAATAACGCGCGTGTTGAAGGTTCTATATGCAACGCGTATTTGCTTGAAGAAATTTCCAATTTATGTTCCCTTTATTTTGAAGAGAACGTAGACACAAAAGCCAAGGATCTCGACGTAGGCTTGAAAGAGCCTACGTATTCTACCTTACCCGAGATTTTTCAAAATCACGGGGGTATTAGTTTTGGAAAGTATCGTGAAAGATTTTTAGAAGACAACGAATATGAACGTGCACACTTATATGTTTTATCTAACTGTGATTTAGATGAGTTGAAGCATAACGAAGTGTAAGTAAAAAAGCGATCTTTGGAACTTAAATTATTAAGAATTATAACATGTAAAAACTATTACTTAATTCGACATTATTTATAATGTATATAGGATGTTTGAAAATTATATCAAAACAGAATGTCCCCAATTTCTCACAGCCGAGGATATTTGGAACAAATTTGACACAAGATTTCCCCAATGGTTTAGAGGTCAAGTAAGTACATACTACATACTAACATTAGATTACTCTTTTTTTTATTATTATACCTGAAGGTATTATAATTTGATAACAATTTAACAATGATAGGTAAACAACTTAAAGGATCCAGTTCTCACTGCCTTAGCACAAGGTCCTTCGAAAAGGGCGCGAACATGGAAACGTTATTTCTTTAATGGATATAAATTTCGCACTTTCAAAGATGGGTCAGATTTGGAAAAATCTACAATTAATAATGGAGTATGTGTAAGTTCGACTGATGGAGCTGACTACTATGGAAAACTCAATGAATTTGTTGAATTGTCGTACACAGGCGAACAAAGCACATATAATGTTATTTTATTCAAATGTGATTGGATAGATAATTCTGAAAAAGGAATGCAAATGCATAAGGATTATAAACTTGTGGATGTTAATCGAACCAGAAAATTTCCGAAATACGATCCATTTGTGTTGGCATATCAAGTGGAACAAGTTTATTATACTTCATATCCAAATATCAAAAGAGATAAAGATAAGTGGTAAACAGTATTCAAAACTAAAGCCAGATCGCATGTTGATGCTCCTATTGTCGAATCTGTGTTTCAAGAAGATGTTATTATTAGTGAGACACTACTATCAATAATTGAAGTGCCAGATGATAACGAATTTATAGAGGAGGATGAAGAAGAAATGCAAGTAGAGGACAATAATAAGGAGGAGAAGGAGGAGGAGAAGCGGAAGGAAGACGGAGCAGAAGATGAAGAGGAAGATAAAGAGGAAGAAAAAGATTTTATGTACTCTCTTTTTAAAAACAACATTTCCGAAAACCAAAATTCAAGTAGTGATGATGAAAAAGATTATTTCTAATTCTGATATTAGTTGAGACTACTTTTTGTAAATGTATGGGCGTTTGCAAAGCACTTTCATTTTAGCTGTTGAAAGTTGTTTTTATTATTCATTAATAAGAATATATAGTTTCTTTTTATTTAATTGTACATGTTTGTTAATTCATGACAACTTTGAATACTTTAGTTTTTCTCTATATGGCGGGCGGACGACGAAGAAGAGGTAGTTGTAGTAATGTCGGAAACAGAGCGCACGAGGATGAGAAAAAACAAGTCAATGACGGGAACGTGCAAAAGACACAGGTGGATACTACTACTCGTAGAGTCCACCTCGATTCGGATGAGGAAACAGGTGTCTAGTACTAATTCACTTTTACTTTAATTGTTTAATTATAATTATGATTATTTAAAATATCATAATATTTATATATAATGTATTTAACTATGATAATTAATTTCAGGTTCAGTGACTCAGATGTGGTTAAACGGATATCGAAGACCATAACCTACGGGTACAAGGAACACGCGCCAAACTGGAAAGAGGTGTCAAATACTTTGCGGTCGTCTTGGTGGAATTGGTTTGAGGTATAATTATTTAAAATATTATAATTATATCTTTTTATATTTGTTTTTCTCAATTTATCTTTGTTATTGGTTTTTTTTATTTTTTTGTTTATTTACTTAATATTTTCCTAACTTTATGTTTTTAATCATGACAGCAAAGGGTTTCTTTCGATCCTTGCCATACAGATATGGTAAGGAAAGCTTGGCAATATGCCATGAAGATCCGTTCACGTCATATGATCTACCGAGCCTGGCAGAAAGACAAGGAGCACAGGCCGAAGTGGATTCCTTTGGACTTATTTAGAAAGCTTAAGAATAGGCCCGTCGAAGATCCTAGCTTCGTTGCGAGATCTGAATCAGCCTCGGCTAATTGTCGGTCGGGATGTGAAGAGAAGGGAAAGGCGTTGCCTACTCACATTATAGGTAGAAAAAATACCTTGACACTCATGGACGAAATGGTAAATATCTTCTTTCATTTTTTATTTATTTATCTAATTATAATTTAATACTTACATATATTCATCTATGTTATACTAACAAGTATTTAAATTGTAGGTCGGCAAAACTTCATCTGATATCTCAAATGCCGTGCAAGTCTTGGAGAAGACAAAGAAGCACAGGATTCGTGGATGGTTATCAAAAATGTCAGTTGAACTCTTTGTAAGTTATGCATTATTTCGCTAATTGATTTATGTTTGTCATTAATAGTTAATTACATTAACTATTTAAATGACAATTACTAATTCTGAGCTTGTTTGTGATGGAGAATAAGATCATGTCAATGAAGTCTGAGCTTCAAAGTCAAGGAGTCGAAAACATCGACGATAATTAGATCTATTATGAGGAGACTGGATTTGACGAGAAAGGAAGATGCTACGGATTGGGACCAGCGGCGGATTATTTGTTTGACCATCATAGGCACTCTGTTGCTATCTCAGCCCCGACTTAGTTCACCCAAAGTTTCGCTACTAAGCTGTCAAAGGAGAATGCGGCACTTAGGCAAGAGCGCGACGAGCAAGCTCGAAGGACTGCAGCTATAGAAGAGTACTTGAGTCAGGCTGGAAGTAATTCTACTCACAACTGCAGAACTGGAGGTCCTAACCAGGGTCGAGACGACTTTGATGATGATGGCGGCGATAATGCTAGGCCCCACCCATTCACCCCTTTCCCTCCATTCACTCTGTGTAGTTGAGTGATTAGTTAGTTATTTAGAACTTAATTATGACATAAACCTTTTATTTGTAAGACTTTACTTTTGTGATATAAAATCAAAACTTTGCTGATAAATGGTTTTTGTGTTACATTAGTAACTTTGTTGGACGCGTAACTGCTGGAAAATTTCTGTTATTTGCAGGTTTTTGGTCGTTTTAACGCGTATAGGGGATGAAGGAAAACAATGCATCCTGGAATGTACAGGTGTTTTTGCGACGGAATTTCCGTCGCAAATATTGACTGACTTACTGCCACTTGTCTAGTCAAGCCAAAGAAACAGTCAACTTTTGCGACAGAAATTCCGTCGCAAAAGTTGACTGTTTCTTTGACTTGGCTAGACAGGTGGCAGTCAAGTCAAACAGTCAGTCAAGTTTTGCGACGGAATTTCCGTCGCAAAAGTGGACTTATTGTTTGTCTTGACTGCCAGCTGCCATTCGTCGCTATTTCAATTGGCGACGGATGTTCCGTCGCACATAACTTGCGACGGACTAATCCGTCGCATAAACTACTGTTTGCGACGAAAATCTGCGACGGACATGATTCGTCGCAAAACTATTTTTGGCGACGGAAATACCAAGTTTTGTGACGGATTATTCCGTCGTAAAACGGGCTTTGTCTTGTAGTGGATGGAGGCAACTCTACCTAAAAGAGGTGCAGTTATTCGTGGACCATATCCTATTCTGGTTGTGGTGGCTACCGTGGCGGACAACAGTCAGGAGGTAATGGTGGTAGGGCTACTAGCGAGACTTATGGGATGAAGTGCTTTAGTTGTGGCGGTATGGGCAACAAGAGTTCGAGTGTCCATCCGGGGGTGGAATTGGGGGTTACCAACCCTCATATCAGTGAAGTTATTCTCAAAGCATGGCTAGTAATCGGCCTGTAGGTTCATGGAATCGGCAGGGGAGTCAGAGTGGGACCGGCGGTGGCTATAACCGCAATGGTGGTTATCAGAGGCAGAACAACAACAACAACAATGGGGGAAACCATAGTTCACCTTCGAAGACTGTGGCATCTGCGAGCACAGTTCTAGGGAGAGGCAAGAAGAACAGTGGTAAACTGTTCATGGTGGACAAGCAAACAACAGAGGCGGACGCACAGGTTGTTACCTGTACTTTCCTTGTTAATAATGTTAATTCTTTTGTATTATTTGATTCGGGGGCAACTCATTCTTTCATTTCAAAGAGTCATGTTGTATTGTTGGGATTGGGAGGTAATGAGTCTATAAATGATGAAATATTTATACCTTCTGGGGAGTCTGTATCATGTAATAAGTTGTTTAGAGGGGTGTCTATGGTTGTGGAGGAAGTGGAATTTCCTGTTGATTTGTTTGAATTCACATTAGATGGATTTAAGGTCATTGTCGGGATGGCCTGGTTGGTAGACATAAAGCTAATATATATTGTCCTCAGAAGAATGTGTCATTAAGGGGTCCGAAGGGAGTTAGGGTGTCGTACCGGGGATTCGTTGTGAAGCCTAAGGTGAAGTTGATAGTAGCTATTACATTGAAGACCTACATAAGGAAGGGCTACCCTATAATCTTATGTCATGTGAGAGACACCAGAGTTGTGGAGCCGACAACAAACCACATTGAGGTGGTGAGTGGTTCGATGATGTTTTTTTCGGATGATATACCGGGATTACCTCCGAAGAGAGATGTGGATTTTAACTTGGAGCTAATGCCGGGTAGGAGACCAATTTCTAAGACCCCGTATCGCATGGGACCGAAGGAGGTTGAGGAGTTGAAGAAGCAGCTGAATGAATTACTGGAAAAGGGATATAGTAGACCTAGTGTATCTCCGTGGGGTGCCCCAATTCTATTTGTGAAGAAGAAGAATGATAAGTTACGATTATGCATTGATTACCGTTACTAAACCATGTGACGGTGAAGAATAGGTATCCATTACCTAGGATTGACGATCTGTTTGACCAGTTGAGTGGAGCTAGGTTGTTTTCGAAGATAGATTTGAGGTCGGGATATCATCAGCTGAGAATAAAGGATAATGACATTCCGAAGATGGCGTTGCGTTTGAGCTATGGGTATTTTGAGAATGTGGTGATGTTGTTCGGGTTGACTAATGCACCGTCGGTATTCATGGATCTTATGAACCGGATCTTCAGTCCATATTTGGACATGTTCGTAATAGTATTCATCAATGACCTCTTGGTCTATTCTAAGACTAAGGAGGAGCATGCTAAGCATCTGAGGATCGTGCTGCAGACCTTGAGGGATGACCGGACCTGTCGCAAGCCCGATGCAAAGATAATTACCCAGGCTAGGCTAATAACAAATTAATGTAATTAGGGAAGTAGGGGTCGATCCTCAGGGAGATGGTGTTTCTTATAGAATGTGAAATGTCTCGCAATTGGGTCTTATCTAACGAGTATCTGGGTTTTGAGGATTTGATTTCTAAACTAATGAAAAGCATAAATAAAAACAAAATAAAAACAATTCAAAATGAAAACAATAAAGCAAATGATGAATTAACAATGATAGAAAGAATCTAGGGAAGTAGGTTCACACATGTAGATTAACATATTGATGAAATTGGATTTAGAATATGCAAATAATTCATTGTGAGTTCGTAAGAATGATGTGTTCATTACAATCATAGATCAGATGGTCTAGTAGGCTTTTAGGTAATTTACTAGGTCTTAATCCACCATGTCATGCTTTGTCTATTCAATTCACGTATCTCTACCTTGGAAAAGAATTCCATTCTAGTCAATGATTTTGATCAGGAATTGTTAACTATCATTATAGTCCAAACATGCATAGACACAATGTTTTAAAGGCACAATTTCCTTTATCCAATTATCATCTTTTAATCAACCTACATGGCTACCCTACACCCTAGAAAGGTGACTACTCAATCATGGTGATGTTTAAATCTAAAATGATATTAATAACAAAAACTAGGATAGACATGTTTATTTGATTTTGACAATATTTTAAGACTCTTTATATGGCGATAACAACGACGTTAAATTGACAATCTAATGAAATGAAATGACGATTATAACGATATTAAAATGAATCTAAGCACGTTTGATTTTGTTGAATGCCTCAAGGCATTCCTTTGTGAAATTGAAAGGTGCATCCTTGAAAAGGAGCTCAGTCAGGCGCTTGGCTATCTTTGAAAAATCTTTTATAAATCGTTGGTAGAAACCGGCGTGGCCAAGGAAACTCCTGATTCATTTTACGTTTGCAGGTGGTGGCCGTTGTTTAATAACTTGGATCTTAGCTCGATCCACTTCTATACCTCTTTCTGAAACGATGTGTCCTAAATCTACACCTTCGTTCACCATGAAGTGACACTTTTCCCAGTTGAGAACAAGGTTGACTTCTTCACAGCGTTTTAGAACTCTGGATAGATTTGTCAAACAATTATCAAAGGAAATGCTGTAGACGCTAAAATCGTCCATAAATACTTCCATGATAGTTTCAACAAAATCCGAGAAGATACTGGTCATGCAACGCTGGAAGGTGGCAGGTGCATTACACAAGCCAAATGGCATTCTGCGATAAGCGAAAGTACCATAGGGACAAGTGAAGGTGGTTTTCTCTTGGTCCTCAGGGTGGATAGGGATTTGGAAAAATCCTGAGTAACCATCTAAATAACAGAAATACTTGTGGCAAGCTAACCTCTCTAGCATTTGATCAATGAAGGGTAGAGGATAGTGATCTTTCCTAGTCGATTGATTTAGCTTTCTGTAGTCAATACACATACGCCATCCCGTCACAATCCTTGTGGGGATGAGCTCATTCTTCTCATTCTTGACTACTGTTGTTCCTCTTTCTTGGGAACAACTTGAACGAGGCTAACCCATTTAGAGTCAGAGATTGCGTAGATTATGCCAGCATCTAGCAATTTCATAACTTCAGTTTTAACTACTTCCTGCATGTTGGGATTAAGACGGCACTGACCTTGAACACAAGGTTTTTGGCCTTCTTCTAAATTGATTCTATGCATGCAGAAGTCCGGGCTTATGCCTGTTAGATCTTCAAGCTTGTAACCTATTGCCTTTCTATGCTTTTTCAAGATAGTCAATAGTGAGGTTAACTGATTTTCATCTAGGAGAGCACTCACTTTGACTGGGCAATACTCAGATTCATCTAAAAAAGCATATTTTAGATTCGAGGGAAGAGGTTTCAGTTCAGGTTTGTGTACTTCTGTTTTGGCAGGAGCATCAATCAAGCTTATGAACTCTTTGATTTCTTCAGACGGTATCTCTTTTCCGGTCAGATCCTTTTCCGGCTCACTGATCTCGAAATTGTCGTTCTCAGAGATATCCTCCAACAACAAGGTTGCTTCTAAAGGATCCTCGATTATTGATGGATATAGAGATTCATCAATAATGGAGTCGACAATGTCAATGAAACAACAAGACTCCTCTAGCATGGGGCTTTTCATTGCACTATTCAAGTTATAGGTGACTTTATCATCACCTACTTCTAGTGTCAGTTTTCCATTTTTAACATCGATTACTGCTCCGACAGTGTGTAGAAATGACCTTCCTAAAATAATAGGGATTTGAGAATCTTCAGCCATATCTAGCACGATGAAATCGACGGGAATGAAAAACCTTCCGACTTTGACAGGCACATCTTCTAAAACTCCCATAAGTTGTTTTAAAGAACGGTCTGCCATTTGCAGAGTTATACTGGTGCATTTGAGAATTCTCATATTCCCATATTCAACTTTGCAGAGTTGGATGTCTAATTGTCCAGGCGGTACTGGCACCTAGTGTTGGAGTAAGTGTCCTCCACAATAGTGCATTTATATAATAAATCTCATTTGGAATATACGTGGCATGATTAGTATATTTTGATACTCCACGTCAGTTGATTAACGTAAATCGGTAACGCTTGGCTGACTAGAGTTTGACGTTATTTTCGTATGACGGCGGTAATCAACTGATCCCTTTAGGTCACACCTATAGGATGAGACCCAAATAGAATACTAATTATTTGTATACGATACAGTTTAATTAGAGCATTACATATATTCGATATGTACGAGAGTTAATTGTTAGAAATTGAGTTAAGAACTCAAATTCGATTAAGTTTATTTTTCAATTATACGATAATTGACGAATAAATTTATATCTTATTTTAATACGATTAAATAAGATTTAACTTAGTAATTAATCGTTAAATTACTAAATTAGTTGAGGTTTTGAGATAAAGGTAATTAGTTAATTATATTTACAAAGAGTTGTAAAATAAATTAATTATGCATTGTGGGACCCGTTATATATTGATATAATGGTAAAATATTACTTAAAATGTTAAGTACATATTATTCATTTATTTGTGTCATATAATTGTTATATGATCAAATTAACACTTAATTATCAAAGATAATTAAGCATATGATTAATAAGTATTTGTGGGACAAATATCAAAATCAAAATGGACCAAAATAAGGCTCACATGGCCGGTTGGTATGTAGTGGATAGTGATGATGGTTGCTCTTATTCATACTCACAAGCAACATGTGCTTATGACATGAATAGTAAACCTAAAATCATTTTATTCACTACAACACATTACCACTTTGCATGACAATAAAATAAGGAAGAAAATCACCTCTTTTGGTGAGTAACATGACCGGCCAAAGTGACTCAAATAGAGCACTTTGGTTGTTCATTACTTCACTTCTTGTTTTTCATTTGTTTTTGAAACATCTCTCTAAAATACTCAACTTCTCTCTAAACTCTCATAAATACTAATATTCTCTACATATTACTAGTCTAGTAATACAATAATATTAGTAGTATTTATCTTACTTATTATCTAGTTAATAATAAGGTAAGATTATTTGGGTTTAATCTTGGGTGCAACAAGAAGGAGACCTTCTACTTTGGAGGTTATTTTTTGGAGGATCATCCACTTAATTTCATGCTCAAGAACAATAAGAAGGAGTTCTTATTGTGCCCATATTGAACAAAAAATCCCAATGTAAGGATGTTTTGGTCTTATCTTTTCTTTTATGCTTTTATATTTGCATGCATGATAACTAGATCCTAAATCATTAACTTAATGTAATTTAATGAACTAATTAGAGGAGTCTAATTAAAGGTCTAGGACTTTCATGTGGTATCAGAGCTCAATTGTTACATGCATGTCGATTTTAAGCATTAAAATCGAGTTATACGATAACTTGGGTAAAATTGACAATTTGTGTTAAAAATTGGTTTGCACGAAATTTTTGATTTGCATGCATACCTACTGACCTCAAAATGGTTGTGGTCAAATTTGGTGATTTTATGGATTAATTTGCTATTTATTTTGATTTATTTTGATTTATGGCCTTTAAATCATGGCCTTTAAATCATGTTAATATGTGGTCAAAATAGTTGCATGTTGATTCTGGCCATGAAATTTTGATATGATCTCACATGCATGTTGTACATACTGTATGTAAAGTTTCGTGTCTTTTAAGTAACTTTTGCATGATGATTGATTTTTATAAGATAAAAGTCAATAAAGTGAGATTATTATGATCATAAAAATGAAACGTCCTTTTCTGGTCTTGAAAATTTTTGGTACATTTTATAATCTGATTTATATCACCTTGGTGAAATTTTATAATTTGTTTCACTATTTTACTATATTTAATGGTTTTTATTTGATAAAATCGTTGAATATTAAGTTATTTGTTCATAAAATTTATTCAAAATTTTTGGGCAAATGTTTCTGATTTTTAGAGTTCCTGGAAATGTTCCAAAATGTAAAAAAATTTTGGTTTCAAATTTTTATGAGTTTTATATTTTATTTTGGGTTTATTTCATAAATGTTATGATTAAACCTCTATATTTAGCAAATACGATCAATTCAAACTAATTAAATACAAACAAAGTTAGTGGGGACTAATTTTGAGTTATAAATCAGTTTAGATAATTAGTTTGAGCTTAAATACGATTTAAGTGTTGATTATTGATTTTTAATGGGTAAAAATCGATAAAATCCATAAAACCGAGCTAGAATGAGCATGATAAGTATCGAGGGCGATTTTGGTATGATTTTTACAGCATTTTATTTATGTTGTTATTTTTGAATGAATGAATGTCATTTATTTAATTTTTAATGCAAGTTGTACCTAGTAGGGCCTAGATTATTTTAATCGGTATTACCCGTAATGTAAGGGAATACCGATTCGGTTGTAATTTTATTTGCGATCTCGTATCGCCGTTTGTAATAATTTAATTTCATTTTAGATCAAATGTATAATAGGAATTTTATTTATATCTTTTTGTAATTAATTATTATGAAGACGGAGATTCCCGAAGTCGGTGTTCCAAAAGACGGTGCCATGAAGAGGCTAGGGGCCAAGGAGTTGGTTTCCGATTTTGTAATCTACTAGTTAATTAGATTAGCTAGGTGGCCATACTAGGATTTATTATTTGCTTGCTTTATTTTTCTGCTCATGCCAAAATCGCCAACATGCATCTTTATTTCTCGATTGTCAATTCAAAGTTATTCAAAATTCCCCGACTTAGTTCGCTTATAGGGAATTAATAACAAAATTGACAAGACCTCTCACATAACTTAAAAAAAATAATTGAGATTTAGCCTTACCAATTGAAGCACCTATGAACCCCGTGTTCATTAAGGCTACCACGCTCGTGGGTCCCTTTTTACCTCGGGTAAGTAGGGTGATGCGATCACAAGCCAAAATTGGATTGGACTCAACGAGATAAGCGTTATCTTGGGACTAGGAGATGGATTTAGTTGAAATCCGTCAACCAAGAGTTCTAAGTGTAGAATTAGTCAAGTATTGACTTACCATTTTTAGATAAAGGTAGCATGCGATAACTATTTTTTCTAAAGATGGGTCTTGGAATCACTTATGTAATTTCGTGAGGGGTCATTATATGAGTGACTTGTTAAAATTGTTTTACAAGTGAATTATATATAAGCAATGAATGTTTAATTTTCCGTTGATATTTATTTTTATTCGCGCAATGACAATTATTTTTCTTCTATGAACTTGTAAATCCGTTCAATCGTGGAAAAGGTTTCCATTATTTTATACGATAGCATTTTGATTGCGATCTCCGTTTAAACCACCGTAGCTAAAGACAAAATGAATTTTATCTTTTGATCCTCATATTCACCATTGCAAATGTCTCTTATGAAGAGTAAATGAATAAGTCACACTTAGTCAAAAGCGTTTTTGAATATTTTGTGACGCCTTCTTATAACAATGGTACATCATTTTTTTCTCCAAAGAAAATATTTGTATTTGGTATGTCGTCATAATGCTCCTTATCGAGGCTTACCTCAAAAGGGGCCAAATCAGTTGGGATGACTAGGTTAATCGATTTATTTGAAATCGTGAACAACCAAATACCGTAGTCACTTCATGAAAAGTTTATCCTTTTGAAGGTAAAACCATGAATGAAATGAAGAATAGTCTTCATAATAATTCTAATATACTTGTCTAAGTAGAGATTCATGAAAGTGAGTGGGAGCACTAAGAATGATGTTTATATTCTTAATTGTTAAGACGAGGTTCAAGAGTAGGTTGGCTCGACTTTGACACAAGGCAAGGGAAAAAGGCAAGACTATTTTGAATAGTAAAAGTTAAAACCCAAGCAAGGTGTCGAACCCAACTTTTGACGATTCTATTTTTCAGTGTAGGACACAAGAAAAGAATCTGCCCCAAGTTTTCTAAAGAGTTAGAAATTGGGTGTACTGTTTTCACCCATAATATCTATATGATCGACATTTATTTTGCTAAATGCAATTTTTTGGGTATTAGATATCCATTATGGTTTTCATCAATGTATTCAATGCATATAATAATGATTCGTGCGACGACCAACCATGATTAAATGTCGACCTATAAGGGAAATATAACTATTGTAGTTTTATTTCTATAAAGACATATAAAAGTTATAATGTAATCAATCTAGTTTTAGATTTAGAGGTATACTTTAATAAACGTTATTATGTACATGACCTCTAAATAAAGAATATAGTATCCACTTTTGTGTACGACACAAGTGTTTCACTTTTGTGAATGGAACAAGCGTTGTATCTATTTATGCCTATACTTGGTCAATAGGTTATCCCATCCAATCAAAGGTAATTATATTCTTGACCTAAACTAGAAATTACTTGTCATATAGATTGAAAAAGGCTCAAAGTTGGTGACCCAAATCTAATCTTAATTCTGGATTGTATAGCACACAAAAGGCTAGTATCGACTAGTATCCCTAAAACCATTTGATTTTGAATCTTATGGTGTGTGCGAATCTTGTATTCAAGGCAAGATGATTCGTGCCCTTTTGTTAAAAAGGAAATCGAACTAGTGAGTTATTGGCCCTATTACATAAGAATATGCGTGGACCAATAACAAACACAACCAGAGATGGTTATGACTATTTCACTTTTTTTTTACCAACGATTTAAGTAGATATTATATTTGATTCTACTTAATGAGGTGCTATGAGAAATCTTTGAAAAGTTCAAAGAGCTTCAATGTGAAGTAGTTAATCACCAAGAGTATTAGACAAGGACTTACGAGTAAATCATAACTATAAATATCTAAGTATTGACTTTGATTTTCACCAAAAGTATTGTGAAATAGTTTCACGAGTTAACTTCTCTAACACACATTATGAGATAAGGTGTTGTTGCATAGAGAAACAAAACCTTATACGATATGGTTTTGTCTTTGTCAAGTCAAAATGAGTCATTTGACTAACCTTGGGATCTTAATATTTTTTGTCTGCTATTTCTTTTCCCACCATATTAAAACACATTTAAAACAGCCTGATTTCATTCCATATATGATATGGGTAGGTAGCGTACCTAATTTATAAGTTATTTGAATGAAACAAGTGCTCAATAATCCCACATTGACCACGAGAACAAAGCGTTTGTGACTCGTGATGCTGTCTTTCAATAAAAATACGATTATTTATTGATAAGACAGAGTGGGAGAAAATGTTTCAAGAGCCACAAACTGAGCATATGGTCCGTAAAAAGTTTTCCTCATTGCTTGTTCAGTAGTTGTTTCTTCGGAACCTAGGAGGTCAGGTGGAATTTTATCGCTCCTTTATAGTGATGAATTCTAATATGCGACTTATAAAAGACTGTTTTTAGTCCCAACTTATTGATATGGCTTAGAGTCATACGATTCGTAATGGACTCCATGCATGATGGTCAGGTATCTGACCTGATAAATTTTACTTGAAGAAGTACGACCTCTTCAATGTAAATTGATTTTTAAAGATCGAAATTTGCATGGATAAACATTACAATGTTTTCAAAGATAAATGGGTACGCAAAGAGTTTTTGCACTAACCTTAATTCTTCGATCCATTCGAATATACTTAGCGATTACAACATATCATAATAGTATGATGTCAATTGGATCTCAAGGACCACCTTCTTGAATACGATTCTAGAAGAGGTAGTATATTTTATATTCACCTATGGGTTCGTAGATCCTAACTATCCTAAGTTAATTTACAAGCTTAAGAGGATGTCTTAAGTAAGCATTAAAGAGTTGGAATAAGTGTGTCAATCATGTTGTAAAATATTTCTCGATATCTCGAGGAATTATGTTTATACATGAAGTTTAGTGGGAGTAATGTGGTGTGCATCAGTCTTATATGTGGAGACATATTGATCATTTTAGATGATGGAAGATTTTTGGAGAAGTAGAATACATCTCTTAGATATCTGGATTTATGGAGATAAATCTAAAAGGATATTAGCGTTGAGTCAAAATTCTTATATTGATAAGATCTTTGACTAGTTCAAGAAAGTTGAACACATAATAATTGATTCCTTTTTGCTTCCGCTGCGGGATCAATTATATACGCTGTGATGTATACTCAATCCGACATTTCGCATGCTTTGAGTATGACGAATCATTTGCAATCAAATCCAAGTGAGAGTCACTTGATAGCCATAAAGAACATCCTTAGTACTTGCGAAGGACTAAAAGATATGTTCCATGTGTTTGGAGTTTAAAATGAGTTGCGTGTAAGGGTTACACAGACTTCAGTTTCCAAACTGATCAAAGTGATTTGAAATCACGAGCTGGCTGTGTTTTATAGAAGATTTATCTGTTGGAAGAGTTCCAAGCAGAAAAGACTATTGGAAAGGTTCCAAGTAGGAGTGACATTTTCAAATATAAATGTCATGTATCCGCTGGAAGTGTTCCAGGCAGTTTATCATTGCGGATTTCACAACGGAAATAGAGTACATTGCATCATATGATGATGCATATGAAAGTAGCTTGGATTCGACAGTATTGGAGGGACTAGAAGTAGTTCCTATAGTTGTATATCCTATCCTATGATACTGGTAAAACAGTGGGAGCTACCTTTAGGCCAAGAGTCCTAAGTCTAGATTCAAACCTAGACACATACTCAGAAAGTTTTATGTAATATGAGATTACGTAGACAAAGAGAAATAGCAATCAGAACGATGGGAAAGATGCAAGTATTGCTAATCCATTAGCCATGCTTTTTTCAGGCTGAACATGATAGTCATGTCATTTCAATGGGGATTGAAATATGTACCTGAATTGCTAAAGATTATAAGATATGAAATTATTGATAGCGTATCAATTTTTCCAAATATTTGATAATCACATTCATTGTTAGAGTTTCATTAAAAACTCCTTTATTTAGTTTGACTAAATTTTAATACTTTGTTTATCCGAATTGGTTGAAAGAAAAGTTGAACCCAATTCAAGTGAACAGGATGAACTTAGTGTTTTGTCCCTAGTCACTCATTTGAGGTGACGTCTCGAAGTGACTAGATTGTAAGTCGATCGATGGTTGGTTCAGCACCATGGGGTCATGGATATGACTGGTTGTTTACATAGACAGACTGTGGAGACACTCTGTCGGGCAGTGACCATAATAGAGTCCCTTATCAAAATTGTTGAAGCCTGGTCGTGGTGGGGATTTCTATTTTATTCCTATGAGTCGATTCTTTAGACTGGCGACCATTTACCTGAGTCGGTGTAGTTTCCGATTGACTTTGGTTTTTGTCCTAGGTCGTGCCGTGAAAGGAGCCCGATGGACATCTTCTGGGTCATGGTGATCTGCATCATACAGTGTAAGATGGGTCAAAAGGAATTGTCTACCCACGTTGGGTATTAACATCTTCGGGCCACTCGAGGAGTGGTAACTGGAAATGCAAGGCCACGCTCGGAAGAGATCTCTGGTAGATTTTCCGGTCAGACAGTTACTCTCCCAGATCGAGAAAACCACTCTATTTATAATTTCAATTGCAAGTGCGACCTGTAAGACACCTTGCAATGAGTGGGAGGAAGTGACGCAAAAGAGACAAGAGAATCGGTAGCACACAACTTGTCGAGACAAGTGTGAGAAATTGTAGGAGGAGGTGTAACAACCCGAAAAGTACCCAACTTTTCTAGTAAAATTTCTTAAGGATACTTTTCAGCAAGGTTAAGTTTTTAAAATAGAATTTATTGTTTCGAGTCGTATTTTGAAATTCCGAGTTCGTATTTGGAATTTCTGAGAGATTTCATGAAAATCCCGTTTTTACTCATCTTTGACTTTTCTTGACTTTTAAGTCGTCTTTGACTTTTCTTGACTTTTTAAAGTCGTCATTGACTTTTCTTGACTTTTAAGTCGTCATAAACTTTTCTTGACTTTTTAGTCATCTTTGACTTTTCTTGACTTTTCAGTCAACTTTGACTTTCGTTGACTTTTCCCGACTCGCCTTATAAGTTTGAAGACCGAAATTTTATTTAAAAAAATAATATTTTTGATTTATTTTTATTTAGATTTATTAGAATTTATGATAATTTAATAAACTTATTTTGAATTTATTCGGAATTTATAATAAGGTTTTACGGTTTAAACCCGGGAATCATTTAACTATTCCCGACTCATCGTAAATCCCGAAACAAACCCGAAACCCGACTTTGGCATGAGTCACACGCCCATGTCACCTTTTTCCACTCACTTTAGATATTTTGAATTAATATGATTAAACTAATAATAATATCTAAGATATTTATTACTTTATCGATCCGTCAACGAAAATTACGCAAACCGTTTACAAAACAGACCCGATTCATCTCAAACCACACGGCTCCCTCTCCTCTCTTAAACCTTGATATTTTCATTTCTTTTCATTATTATAACATAATATCTAGATATTTAATTTAATTAACTTAATATTTAATTAATTATCTTATTATAATAATAAAACCCGAGTCAATTCTGTAACAACAATTTCAAAACCCGACTCATTATTTCCTCTATATTACACGGCTCACACACCCAACATTACACACCAACAACTTTTCATTTTACAATAAATCAAATTAAGATCTAATTAACACTTTCTTTAATCGTTCTTCATCGTTCTTCGTAGTTCTTCATCCGTTCTTCGTCGTTCTTGAGCAAAATCATCATAAAACCTTCATTTCTTAATTAAATCCGTCCTAACTTATATTTCTAGAATCTCCTCTTCGCTCTCCATCTTCTAGTACGGTTGATTTTCAATTCCGTCAAAATCGTTTTCAACATTTAATTATGGAAAATCAAGTTTAAGTTCTAATAATGTTTTTCTTGTCATTTCTTATAGGGGAGGATTTTGAAGACGAGTTTGGAGACTCGTATATTTTGGGTGAAGATTAGTAGACGGGTTTATACTTCTTATTTTTGGTGCTAATTGGTTTTGCTAGCTAAGGTAACGATTCCGAGTTACTCGACGAATATATGTTACATAGCCTTG
>JAIUZE010009955.1:0-30924 GCA_022085475.1 Heliosperma pusillum | reverse complement strand
AGTATAATATAAATGTTATAATACTATAATATTGTTAATCCTTAGAATAATAATATATTAATATAATATAAATGATAACATTGTTAGTAATAATATAATATATTAACAAAAGTAACTAAAAAATAATTAAGGTAAAAGTATAATATAATAATATAAATAATACAAATACTAATAATATAAATTATAATTATTAATAATAATAATAATAATAGGACTAATAATAATATATTAATATATTATTATTAATATATTCTTGGGTGGTTCAAGTCTTGCAACAAGGGCAAAGTGAAGAGAATGAGAAGATGTGTTCTCTTTGGTGCTGTATATGCTATTTGGAAAAAAAGAAATAATAGAATTTTTGAAGGGATTTCTACTCTTCCATTTTGTTTAGTTAGAAAAATCCAGTATCGAGTCAGCATGCGTGTCATGTATCATTGTACTGTTTAGAAACTTTCTTTTGCTTTAGGGGTCTATTCTGGACTCTTTTGTAGATTGTTTTAGGGCCTTGTATTCTCACTCTTATTTCTAATATATGGTCCTATGATCTTTCTGCAAAAAAAAAATATATATTAATACATTAATACAAAATAATAATGATAAAAATAATAAATATTTTTCTAATAATATTCATAAGAACGAATATATTAATAAAATATAAAATATAATAATAATATTAATAAATAGTAGTAATACTAATATTTTCATTAATCATTTGTACTGGTGTTATTGCTATAATGAGTAACTAGTATAAATCCAGTGCGAATGCACTGTATTTGTAGGTCTTATCGTTTAGAGAATTTTAAAATATGAAGCAATTTTATCCTTAAAGACGGTTCGAATATATAAAAGGCAACTCATCTATTAAGATTAAATGAATAGTTATTTTAATAATGGTTCATCTAACCTTATAATTTGTATTAAAAAATATTGTATTTCAACTCATTGTAATTCGTCACATCCAACTTTTATGTGTAAGACATTTACAAATAACAAAATTTTGTATATAAAACCTTATAAAAAAACTTGTCATTTAATAGTTTATAAACTTATTTTAATAGGTCCGTGATATCCTACTTTTATGTATAATAACTTAATAGCCTACAACAAAATGATCGAATAATGCAAATAAAAAAAGCAAATATATTAGCCTTTTTCCACTCAGTGATATATTGATGGAAAATTTTTTTGATAAAAAATTATTGAAAGATAAATGGTAATAATATAAGTTGTATAAGAATATATTCGTGTTGTTTTTTTTATATATAGGTTTCTTATGGTGCACATATTTCATTATTGAAGTAATCTAATGGTGATATCACCCCTATATATAAAAGGGGAGTTTTTTCCAGCCCTCCTATTGGCTGGAAAAAAACTCTGCTTTTCCCCCTTTTTCTTAGCAAGTAGGACCCACAAAAATTCCACCCCATTTAATTATTCTCTTTCATGCTCTCTCTATTTAATTACTTTCTCTAACACTCTCCAACTATTCTACATATCCTACATTCTTTATTGGAGTTATATAATATAACCTAATTATATAAATATAAATAAAATTTAAGTCAAAATTTTTTAAAATTACATTCATAAAAAAAAAGGGAGTAGATATTTTATATTCCAGAAATAATATACAAAAATAAAAATGATTTGAAATTTTATATTCCAGAAATAATATTACAATTCCCACAATATGAAATTTTACATCTCATAAATATTTCAGTCCATACACAATCAAAAAATTAGTTTATTCAAAAATAAAAATAATTCGAAAATTTCTATTCCAGAAATAATATACAAAAAGAAAATACAAATTTTGAAAAAGTAACTTTTTTTTATTGATGAGGTAGGCTTCCCACGTTCTTCATCAGATATAATTACTCCTGAAATTTACTCCAAACATGCATCTCCTTTAAATTAATATACTATACATTTTCAAACCATATATTATAAATTTATAATAAGGAGAAATATCATTAATATAAAAAAAATGAAAAATATCATAGAAAACAGAAATAATTTTGTTCGAGAAATTATTCGACTTATATACTTATGAAAAAAAACCAAATATACAATGTTAAAAAGTAAAAAGACAAATAACAAATGAAAAAAATCATAGAAAACATAAATAATTTTGTTCGAGAAATTATTCAGGGATGAATTTTATACTTATGAATAATCAAATATACAGTGTTAAAAAGTAAAAAGATAAATAATTTGTAAGACATACGCCTTTGATTGCCACCCTGAATAAGAGCTCTGATGACAAATCTAAACTAAGAAATTAGTAAAAATTGATAGGATGCATATTGTTTATGTGATGTTAAGGAAAATTAGAATAAGAAGGAAAATGAGATAAAGGAGTAAAATTAAAGTAGAATGAATTATTGTGCTTTTTGTACTGAGAACTAAGAAGGAAGTGAGAGGGACTGTTGGGGGCGGCGGAAGGTGAGAGGTAATCAATAGGAGAGTGATAGTAAATCATACGGAATATAGGGTTAGTAAGCAAGCTGCGTAATTTATATGGATTCTAAGGGAGGTATATGGGCCAAATTAAGCTTCTTCGAAGACAAATTGTACCTCTCAAACGAGTCCGCCCCTAATAATATGAAGCATACTCCATTTTATTAATTTGATAAACGAATTCTTACTTTTGATTGACCAATGGGTCGGTTTTGAACAATTGGGTTGCGAGTCAAGATAAGCGGACGGGTCTTTGACCTTTAATACCAGGTCGGGTTTACGAGTCAGGTCAAGTCTTGACAGGTATAGCCGTATAGGAGTAGTAAATTCGTTAATTAAGTCTGTCGACCTATATTATAAAATCTGAACATACATAAACTATAATGTAAAATAATAATAATTAAGTCCATCAATTTAATGTATATACTAAACAAAAAAACATTAATATAATAAAAATAAATGTTAAGTATTCAGTAATTTGAATAAATACAATTTACTTCCAATAAAACAAAAAAAATAACAGTGAAAAAGAAAGTAATTTGATCATAAATTTATAATAGCCAATTATTTAGTAAAATAAAAAGACTGGATGAAAAATAGAAATAAATTATTAATACTAAAAATATGAATATAAGAAGCGTAAAAAAAAAAGAAAAAAAAATGCTTATAAGATAGAAATCGATCAAAAATAAAAATATGTGTAAAAAAAAAATTCATGGATAGAGCTATCAACATTAATAAAAATGAATATAATATCATCAAACATCAAAATTAGACGGAGTACTTAAACTTTGTCCTATTCCGTATAAGTGTATAACCCATTAAGACGCCAAAAAATAAAAAGTTTTTGCAATCTTAAGACGCCAAAAAATAAAAAATGCATATATAAACCGAAAAAGTTAATGAAGGATAAAAATTGAAGTAATAAAAATCAGATATGTTTGGTTGAAATTAGTACAACAAACTCAACTGATTTAAATATAGACTATAGAGAAGATAAGGAGCTACGTTTCTAGGCTTTTAGCTGAGTATCATTCTTTGGATCGTACTCCGTATTTCTAACAAGGAACAAGAGGACCGACCTAATACACAAACTAAATAAAAATATTATAATGAAATTTAAATGTAAATGGTCACCCCTATATGTGTAATTTTTATAAATGGGTATTTTTTTTAGTGAGTCTACGCCAATTACTTGCACGTTTAGCATACTTAATACACATTTTTTTAATTTTAAACTATTTAGTTCATGTGTCCAATAATAGCGCATGCAATTATGATAATACGACCCGTGCATTTTATGCACGGGTTTAAAACTAGTAACCATATATATATGGGTCTAACTTGTACAAAATGTATCTATAGAATGATTATAACTAGTAAAGGCCCAAACTCAAGTTATGAAATTTGAATGGGAAAATATTCTTAGTGACTTATTCTTTTAGTTATAGGGATTCTCGTGTTCACTTGTACATCTTCAACTTCAGCAATTAACGTCACTAGTTTTAAACTCGTGCAGAATTGCACGGGTATGTTTTTAGGGAGATTACGCTGATCAAATATTTAATATACACACGATATTTATTCGTAACTTTGACCGTCGCTTTTTGCATTTGTATAATAAAGTTTTTGCTAAAAAAATTATAAAAAAACGTAAATATATAATAGCACTATAATTATTTATAGTTTCCTATATGTGTATTATCAAAGGATAGTTATAATCCTAAAAAAATAAAAGAGGAAATATAATAGTCAAACGGAAGGAGCATTATGTAATCTATAAAATTTTGTAAATGACTCCAATTTCCTGAAATTCAATAACATTGCACTATTTTTTCAATAAGATAAAGTTATCTACAAAGTTAGAAAACTGAAGAAAAAAAAGTACGACGCATAATGTTTTATTGATAATCTATAATAATTACTTTAATAAACCCTCTATGACATTATAGTTTTGTGCCTACTTTTATACCAGTATTTTACAGCTTTTTTTTAGAGTTTTTCTATTTAATTTTGCTCAACCTCGAAAAACAGTGTTGTGATTTTTTTAAGTAATAATTTATTTTGGTATTTGAATTTGTCTATTATTATGGATTAAAGATTTTCAATAATTTATTTGTAGTATAAAATTTAAAAATATTTTACAATTGCCTTAAATGTAATTAATTATTTTTAAGTGTTAGAAATATGTAGATCCTTCCGAAATATTTAGAGGCACCATGTTAAATTCTTCAAAATATTTCATGGAAAATTAAAAAATTTATCGCTAATATTTTCGTATGAATATTCATATGTGATTTTTAAGTGTAGTCACACTACTTTATTTTAATAAACATTAACACATTTGAAATTAATGTATCTAAGTTTTTGTTTTAAGTTGTGGGCAACATATTTTGATATTAGAGTACTCCTAGAATATGAGAAAAAGAAGAGAGAAAAGAGGAAAGAAGGAAAGAGAGTAATTAATGTTTAGCAAAGTTAGTAGGGTTAATTTTACTTTTTTGTTCCTTAAATTGTGCAACCAATAGAAACACAGGAAATGTTTCCCCTTTTATATAAAGGAGATTTGCTCAAAGAGTAAACGAATGCAAAAAAACCTATATATTTTGCATTTTTAAAGTTACTATTATACTATATATAACATAATGTTAAAAATTATACTTTCACCATCTCATTTATATTCTCATGTTTTTTTTAATGAAGTTAATAAAAGATAATAAAATGAAAATGATGAGTGATTTACAATATAAATATTAGTAAATCTAGAATTGAGGGCAATAATTTTGAGAGAAAAGGACTTTAAAAATGAGTGAATTGCAATTTAAATTTGATCCCTTTTAACAAAAGAATACTCCGTATTTTATATATTGGTAATAAACTTAATTGAATAACTCCAGCATTATTTAAAACTACGAAGTATTTTATATTATTATTACGGTTTTTCTAACACGTGTCCTTATGACACATGTTAATAAGCTAATTAAGGACAGACTGTTGAGAATATTAATTTCATTAATTAGGGTGAATATGAGTTTGTACATAAATTTTTCATGATATATTCTCAATAATTTTTCCCTGCTTAGCTTAATAACATGTGCTTTAAGAGCACATATAAGAAAAATCGTTATTACTATTAGGTATGTTCACTTAATTTTTCCTAACCAATGTTTTTAGGGTCGTTCTTTGGTCCATTTTATATTCCGTAGTTAAGTTTTTCATTTAGACTCTACATACTCACAAATTAGCTTTTGATTATCAATAAGTCTTGCTGAAAATAGGTTACATTTCGTCACAAGCTGAAAACGGAATAAATGTTACTTACTTAAGACAAAATGTAAACAAAACAAATATTCTAAGCAATAATATGTTGTCGTTGAATGGTCACATTTGTCATTAAAGTGACGATTTTTAGCCAGTCTTCATCTTGTGATGAAAAGTGTCCATTTTTTATGAGAATTTGTATTAGATTATAGTACTTCTTAGAACATTGGACTCATATAAGCGATTAAGATGTGGCTCTTTTATATATAAATAAAATTTAAAACAACTACCCTAAATACGTTCCATTTCACATATTATCCTTATACTTAGGGGTCGTTTGGTTGCATGTAGGAACTTTCATTGCCTAGGAAGTGAAAGATCACATGATTTTAAAATTCATGTGAATTGAAAAATGTTGTTTGGTTACATAGAGGAACTACAATTCATGTGGACATTCCTACTTACCTAGGGGGACCTAGGTAAGCAACTTCCTCCATTATGGAGGAATTAGAATTCATGGGAAGTTGCAATTCATGTGAATTGGTGTAACCAAACAAGCTACCTATTTTGCAATTCACATGAATTAGACTTCCTGTGTTTTTTAGTGGGTAACCAAACGACCCCTTAGTTACTTGTTATCACCGCCGCTATTGCTTTCCTCCTTTTTTAACTAATTCATTCATATCACCTCTCTATTTTAATAAAGTACATTTTGCTTCATTTCTTTCATTGATTATTATTCATCTCTTTGGATGAATACAATACCATACAACATAAATAAATACCATAACCTTTATTTATATGGTCTTTCTTTGTGAATTTTTTTGTATTAGACTCTATATTTTCTTTATCTGATCTCTTCTCTAATGATTATTGTTTTTTTATTTAAATAAAATTATGAAATATATGTAAAATGATGTGAATGTTTTTTTCATAATAGTAATTTCGCACTATTTGTTTTCTAAAATATTTACTTTTACCATCGTGTAATTATATGATAGGGATATTCGCAGTAGAGTTTTCTAGATCTAAATTTTACACCGATTTTTATCATTAATTATGATTATTACGTTCAATTCTTTTCTTGCAGGTTTTACTATGAAAAATACATTTTAGGTGAAAGAATATTGTTGCCTTACTTGCCTATTTATGTATAGGGCATCTTGATTTACATTTTCTTTCTCTAAATTTGTATGTAATTGTAAATTTGTAGTAGAATGTAATACTATGTAAATTTTTATATTGGTGGTTGGTGAAATTAATATTTTCCAAAACCTTTGTTAAATTAATCTTCCTGAATTTAAGTGGTGATAAAATGAGAGAAATTGTTTGATTTTGATAAGTGGTGGGGTAGGGGATAAGAAAAGTCTTTTTGGCTTCCTTGATTTAAGGGACCAATCAAAACTCTTAAAAAGCCTGAGCTTTTATATTAAGAGGAGACTACAAGTTGCTATTATTAAATCTTCTCGCACTTTTTCTTCTCTTTTTGTGCATTACTTACGTGTACGGATATGCTAATCGGACATGTACTTCGTATTTACTAAAACGCTGAAACCTGTCGACCCTAACAAACCAATTGCCGCCTTTAGTTGGCTAGAAAACGAGAAGCAAGATCAATGGTGTTTAGTTTGCGAGATACTTTCAGAATGAGCCGATTCGTAAGAAAAAATGCAGAAAGATCATTGAGAGAAATGAATTACAATAATGCTCTTCATTCAAATGATAAACAATTACAATAATGCTGGGAAGCAACACAAGCTCTCCCTTTCGGCAAAAATGAATTATGTACACAGACTAAATTTAGGCAGCTGAGATATTATCAAGCAATCCCGAGAAATCTCCTGAACATCTCCATACCGATACCGCTCCTGCCTCGTCACCCGTAAAGAACTGCCCTCTAGGACCAATGTGAATTTTTCTCACGTCTTCATTTGCATAAATGCGGCCTCTCTCCACAAAGCTGTATAAATGAGGCAGAGTGTTACTACTAACAAGATTATGTCAAATTATACGGAGGAATTGATATGACTTAATCAGGGAGTGAATGAAAAAACTTAAAATTTAAAGGTACTCACGATGGCAGATCGTAAAGGCGCACACTGTTATCGTTGCATGAGCACAACAATATCGGGTTTCCTGCTGCATCATGCATGCCACTTAACGAGAGGATACCCTGCAGCCCAATAGACACTCGTGTCACATGATGTTCAGAAAAGACTTTATTGTAAAACATATAAGTGGGGATTAATCGTGCCCGATAAAAACCCATAGGACTATATGAGATGGCCTTGAATCTTACATGTTAGACCCGCCCATTGATTGGTCTCACATGTGGCACTGTCTCATAGAAGAAGACTGGTGGCCATTAATAAATAGAAAATCGATACAAAGAATTTGTGTGAGAGTCACGTACATTATCCTCAAAGTGTGTATATATCACTTCAACATTTCCTGCTTCAGTGAAACCCCAGACCTGGATGTACAGATTACAGAACCAGACAACCATTAGACCAAAACACAAAAAAAATGAAAAATTTATAAATGAATAGGGCTTAGTTTCTTCAAACTATTAGTAAGCGGGAAGTGGAAACAAAGAGAGTGCAAACCTTTATGGTTTTATCCAATGAAGAGGATAATAAAAATCGCTCCCAGCAAAGCACGGACATTACTTCTTCGGAATGCTTTTGGAGAGTGTGGATGCAAACCATATTCTTATAGTCCCATATTTTAACTGTCTTATCGACTGAGCCTGAATATAAATTAGCCCCTCGAAATAATGAAACCACAGCACCAGTGTGACCCTTCACCAGCATAGGGCCCTCAAATGAAGCAGCTTCCGAGTTTAACTTCCACACCAAAATTGAACCATCCTGCAAAGATCACATTGCACTAAACTAAGAAAAGGCAAAACAAAATTCACTCTTTACCGTGCTGAGGCAAGGTATTCATCTATAACAATGTACATGATCAAAAGAGGATCACTCTGCAAGAACAGGAGTCCTGGGAAACTATAAAACAACTTCCTTTTCGGTGCATTTTCACAATATGTGTTGAATAAATCGATAATATATACCCCTCCATATTAATCAATTCCATATTTGGGCATGCCAGTCAATAACTTATGTTTCCTTCTGGACATGTTCTTATCTTGGAACATTATCAAAGAGGCATACAAAATCGATGTGAAAGAGAATTCTTAATAAATAGAAAGAGAAAGGGAAGATATCTTTGTCAAAAGGTTAACAGTAATGTAGGACGGTTACCTGAAGTCCACAATATAATACTCCGTCAACCATATCCAGTGAATAAACATGTCCACCGGGTGCATTTAGGGTAAGTTCTAATTGAGTCTCAATGTTCCAAGCCTGAAAACAAGGCAAAAAGGAGAAGTACCACCATTAATATTATGCTAGATTAAAGTGCCTTAACAGACGCTACACTATGAAGAAATGATAGCAATATATTGACCTTAATAGCATTTGTAATTCCGGCAAACACCCATGGTCCTTCACTTGCAAGACACCAAACTGGAGAGCCCATGTTAGCTTCAACGATACACTGCAAGCACCAAACAGTGTCATTCAAAAAAATATCAACAAGAGTATGTATTGCTATTTGCTAGAACCATAGTTTTGACAGGCCTCATTGACTTAAGTTTTAGTATTAAAGCCTTGAACTGTTATTGACAGGCTTATTTTTACCTTGCCAGTGTGGCAGTTCCACATGCGAACAGTCCCATCTTCGCTACTAGTAAATAGCTTATCTGAACCAGACAGCAAATTGATTCCGGTAACAGCCTGAAACATAATTGACAGCATAATCAGGATATTAGTGGTTAGCTAAGCAGAAAGAGGTTGAATTGAAAAACAGAAACCATATGGCGAGTAAAGTACCTTCTGGTGACCTTCAAGTTGAACCATCTTGGAGAAGTCATTGCTTGAACTCCAAGAGTGCATATATTTACACTTTTCACCAAGAACACAACTCTTTTTAACCCAATCAACACATATTTTTTGCAGCACCTTCTCAGGAACAACATCATTACAGACAGCAGTAGGCTTCTGATCGACAGCAGCACGATGTTTGACAGATTCAACAACCTTTTCTTCAACAAACGGCTTCTTAGTTATACCACCTTCATTAACCTTGTTATCAAGGGCATCCTCAGGAGAAGTTCTCCGCTTCACATTACGAGCATTTTGCACTTCATTTGCTCTCTTAGTGACAACTCTTAAAGGCTGTGAAGGAAGATTGGACAGTATAGCTTTATGGCTATGAAGAAATCGACATTGGTTTCTGGTGCAGTTCCCACGCAACCAGTACTTGCAGACAATCCCAGAATCGTGAGCAGCTGCTGGTTGAATACGATGCCAGCTCTGTCGAGCTCCACCAAACCCGTTAGGGGCCCTTGTAGAGATAACTTCCGTCATTCTACAGATAACATAACCATATGTAAGTACCCTTGTATATGCCGGCTTCTATCTATCCTCACGAACATAGAATTACAGCCCAATTGCCATGGTTCTCAATCCCCACCACACCAGCCACATGAATATCATAGATTCTCTCAATCAAATCAAAAGCATTCAGTCCATCCTTTTGAATGCGATATCGACTAAATCCATGGTAGTTCACTTGAAACCACCCAAATAACTTGACAAAAAGCATAAAGCTTAAAGCTTTTGCATCCCAATGCCGGAAACGCATCATTAAAACCATAAAACCACGAAAATAACCAAGCCCATCAACAAATTCCAAACAATACAGTCACCAAACCCTAAACAAAGTCGATCCTTTTCCGACAAAAACCCAAAACCAAAACCCTAATAATCAAATCTGTAAATAAACCAGCAACAATCCAAACCCTCTCGCAATCGAAGTCCCGGGGAATGAGAAACGCGATGAAATCCAGGGATTAAAGTCGCAATTGAAGAATTTAACGCAATTCCATAATAAAATCAATAAACCCTAATAATTAATTACATCCGTAAATAAAGCAGCAACAATTGAAACCCTCTAGTTCGCAATCGGAGTCCTCGGCGATGAAAATTAGGGATTGAGGTGGCAATTGATGACTGTAATTCCATAATTAAATCTATAAACCCTAATCTTAAAAAAACAATAGGAAAGTAGAAGAGGAAGTAGTTAATAGTATCAAATCAAACCTGAATATAATAATAATAAGGAAGATTGTAGAAATAATCAACAGCGACGAGATTGTAAACTGGAAATTGGGAGATTCTGATGAACAAGAGTGTAATGTAATTTAATTATGGAGAGACAGATGAACAAAAATGATTTTACCGCGAAATTATGATCTATGTTGCCCTATTACCTATATTTATATATATTTAGATAAAGTCGGTTAGGTTGCGTGGGTTTTACGTATTTCCAACTTACAAAAATAACTTACAAAAATGATGCTAGCTTTAGGATATATCAGCGGAGTCGTTGTTGTACTACAATATTTTCACTGGTTAGCTAAATTTGAGTTTCTACTTTTTCTTGTTTTTTCATATACATCATTAAAACTCGGTTTGAATAATTGTCGACCCGTGCAAATTGTTTAGCATGTTTCAGTTAGTTAAACTTGTCTATGTTTTGAAAACCTTTGCGTTGGACAAAATGAAAATTTTAATCCGTGCATAATTAAAATGAAAATTTTGACCCCATTTGAATAGTTGCAAACCCGTGCAAATGGTGACACCTGATTTTCATTTAATAGAACCCGTGCATGTTTTTAAAGAGTATTCAATAAATAATTAAATTAATTGACAAACAAGCTGACCATATTTTTTTACAAAGTGGCGTATTGGGTCGAAGTTACTCCAAAGAAAGGGTATACAATAAGTCCATATACTGATATACATTGTAGCTATTGGCCCGTAAAATCACCCTAAACAAACCCTATAACCTAAATTCTCATTTAAGATGGACATTATTCGTCTTAAGTTTACAACAGTTCAAAAAACATACAAATCATCCCACTTATTGTCTGAAAAATATCAAAACTTATTTTTCTATAACCACCATATGATAGGATTTAACCCGTCTTAAACTCAAGACAGATAGTATTCGTGCCCTTAGTCAGATAGTATTCGTGCCCTTAGTGACCCTATAAAAGTCTTCATTTAAACACTCGAAAACCAACCCCACCAATTATTACCATTTATCAACTCTCATATCCACCATTAAAAAAGTTGTTAGTTTCCAAACGGCCAAAATATCTAAAAACATTTGTTCATAAATCAAATATAAGCCGATTTGCATACCAGTACCATCTTTATCTCTATCTTTCCATAAACATATCGTCGTATGTACATGATTTATAGATAGATTTATGTCTTTGTTGGAATTATGCCCCAGACCCAATCGAATCGGTAACGTTAATTACTTACGGGTTAACGTTTACACTTAAGATAACTTTATATTATTATATGATAATAATTAAAGTATGTAGATGACATATTATTATATTAATTGCTAACACAAAAGATATAATAATAAAAGGAGAAAGTATTCTATAGTATTAAAATAAGAAAATAAAATAAGAAGTTTATTTTATTTTTCCCTATAAATACTTGGAGTTGGTAATTGAAAAATAACCCAATTCATTGAGTTAGTTTTCCACCCAAATATATATAGAGAGAAAAAGGGTTTTCTCAAGGATCTCATATTTCTGAGTCGTCTCAAAGGTTGAGAGTGTAGTTCGTACCCGGTGTGAATACACTAGAGACTTCGTACTTTCGGAGTTAATTGCTAATCCGTCTTAATTCCAGGTATGTAAATTAATCCCTTTTATTTACATCAGTTTGAATGCAATAGGTCTATTAAAGGATCGTATAATTATTATTTCCGCTGCGTATACTGATCCTTCAGTCTTTACATCAAATATATTTTTCATGGGCTCAAATATGTTGTTAAGGTTTCTATTTGTAGCCGAGTAGCAATTATTGTATATTTTTTATTTGTCATATATGTTTTGCATGTGCCCAATATAATTGTCAGGATAAAAACGTCTCAACAATTTTTCTTTTTTTGCTTCTGATTTTTTTAGTTATCAAGTTCAATATAAAGACTGTAAATTATAGTATTTATCTAATCATCTGATTTTTCTAAATTATAATTTCATGTAAATAGTTTAGAAATTGTTTCGAAGTAAATGTAAAATTTGAATGTAATTTGTCTTTATTTGTAGTATGTGGTGCTTTTATTCATATAATGTAAGTTTTCAAGTAAATAATTCCCAAAAAAATGTTGGCTTTTCCACTTCCTACTTTTATGGTGAGCTTGACACGTAAGATTTGGGGTTGTTGCTTTAATAGTGTAAGATTTAGCATATTTTAACTTCTCCTTCCTTTTTTTTTCCTTTTTTATTTTATTTTATGCAACTTTAACATCTTTAATTATTTTTAACATTAATGTTATCCTTGAAAAAATAATCTTTGTATTAATTTCTTTCTTTTTCGCATTTGAGTCATTTTCCTTTTTTTTGAGTAATATTTTTTTATGTTAATAGTTGTTTAAAAGTGTTGGTAATATAAATATTGTTTATAAATATTGATATTATTCTTATATATAATATTTTTTTTATGTTAATAGTAGTTTAAAGTTGTTGGTAATATGAATATTGTTTATAAATATCGATATTATTCTCATATATAATAATCGTATGCAACATGATTTTGTTTTGTAAAAGAACCATTTACAAGTTTTACGTTCAGTCAATTTTTTTTTCCTATTTTTGTCCATTTAGTTTTTTTTTTCAATATCAAAAGGGAATATAAATACTTATTAATTTTTTTCTATTTTCATTGAAATTGAGATTTGATTCCACTTGATCTACAAATCACACCCCCTTTAATTGATGCGTGACATAAAATTAATAATTACTAATAGAGTTATTTAATGAGCAAGTATATGTGTAATGTTCACCAAATTAAAATGCCTTAACGGAAGGAACGTGAGATACTTGGATAAAAAAAAAGTGAAAAAAAAGTTGACTTTTCCACCTTCCTACTTTTATGGTGTGCTTGCCAAGTAGGATGTGTGGTTGTTCCTTTAATAAATAATCGGGTTACGAAACATCGTCGACGTTTTATAAAACATCGTCGACGTTTTTCATAAAAAAGACCGTCACTACCCTTTTCACTCCTTCCTCTCTCTAACTTCAATTAACCCTCCTCTCCCTCTCCCGTACAACCACCACGACCCCACCACGACCCGGCCACCACCACCACGACCCCCCACTGCCGCCATCTTCCACCACCAGTAGCCACACCACCACCGTAGCCACCACCGGAATTGAAGTAAGGTAAGTTTTTATTTTCTTTTTATTTTTGAAATCGTTTTTACATTGAAATATGTTTAATTGATTTGAATTTGGTGGTTTATATGTTTAAATGTTATAAATTTGTTTATGTATATATGTTTAAGATTGATTTGAATTTGTGAAATTTGGATTAAAGTTGTTGAATACGGTTTTTTTATTTATGTTGAAGACGGTTTTTTAGTTGATTTTGTATGTTGGAAATGCAATATGGCGAAATTTGTGGAAGTAGTGAAAGAGGATTATAGATTTTTGTTGTCGGAAGACGGTTTTTGTTGGTGGTATTGAAAAAAGACGAGAAATTGGACGTTGGTCACTAGGACCAACGTCTGGGCTGGACGTTGGTCACTAGCACCAACGTCTGGGCTGGACGTTGGTGTTGATGACCAACGTCCAGGGTAGACGTTGGTCATCAACACCAACGTCCAGCCCAGACGTTGGTCCTAGTGACCAACGTCCAGCCCAGACGTTGGTCCTAGTGACCAACGTCCAATTTGCCTTCGATTTTCTGTTATTGCGTTGTTTTCGATGGTTTTGAATGTTGACGATGATTATTATCATATATAATTTAATTCGTGTAAAATTATAATCGGTTTATATGTTTATTATTATCAAATATGTTTATATGTTTACTATGGTTTTGAATGTTGACGATGATTTATATCATATCCGTGTAAAATGATTATTATCATATATGTTTTTATATTTTTATCATATGACGTTTTACTAAAATTATATTTTTATGATACGTTTTATTTTCGTTATTTGAAATGTTGTTCGTAATGAGTTTATTTTTTTTAGTCGATTGTCTATAATGTTGTATTATTTTATATGCAGATGGATAAAGAAAAAAACATTATGGTGGTCCCTGATCGTACGAAATGCCGAAAAGTGACGGCATCTAAGCGACGCTTACCCGGTGTGCGTCAAGCCGGAGTTGTCTTTCGTCCTACTCAGTCAGAGGGTACGAACGTTTCCCCTACGCCCCCGCCTGCTGTGAGCGAGACAGTTTTTTCGTCAGTTTTTTATAGGTTAGGGGCCGTTGATGATGGTAATGTTGACGGCGGTTCAGGATCTGAGTCGGAGGAGGCGGCAGAGCAGCCCGATGACGAGTGTTTTGTAGAGAACCAGGTAGCTGAACCAACAGGTAAGAAGATGGTACAGGTTGGTAGAGGAGGATATGTGCCGGTTAGTCAGGGTTCATCTAGCACGGGGAGGAAGAAGACGAAGAGGGATTTGTCTTGGCGTCTTAGTGGCGTGGTTGAGGGAGGACCGGTTCACCTCAACGTCTTACGTAGTTTTGGTGGGCACGTGGCTTTTAAGAGTTGGACGGAGGCCAAGCCGGCGAGAACGTGGCTCAAGTGTTACGAGAGGCCCGGTTGTATGGAGGCTATGAACGGGATGAAGGTGCCGGAGCTGGTTGCCCGGAGAGTTAGTGAGAGTGGGCTTGGTGTTTTGATGAGTTGTGTGACCACCGGCATAGATGAAAATCTATGTAGTGCATTTGTAGAGAGGTGGCAGCCGGATACTAACAGTTTCCATATGCCTTTTGGAGAGATCACTATCTTATTACATGATGTTCAGCGTATTCTAGGGATAAAGGTGAGTGGCGTTAGGGTTTTTGTGGAGGGTATGGTGGAGCAGGAGGAGGGTAGCACGAGGGATGATGCAGGCTTGAGGGAGAAGATGGCTACTTTATTTGGGCTGGCTTTTCAGGATGTCGAGCCACCATATTATAGGAGTGGTGGGTTGTCGACCCAGAAGTTGAGGGAGGTTGTGGAGACGGGTCGCCATGATGAGTCGCTGAGGGCGTACTTGATGTTGTTGGTTGGACAGACATTGTTCACGGACAAGTCTAGTGATAGGGTAGTGGCCCGGATGCTTCATTTGTTTGATGACTTGGATAGTTTTGGTGAGTATGCTTGGGGGGCTGCGACATTGGCGTACTTGTACCGTCAGTTGGGTATGGCGTCGCGGAGAGATGCTCGTGGGCTTAGCGGTTGTTTGCCGTTGCTCCAGGCTTGGATATATGAGTATTTTCCCCATTTCCGACCTCATGCAGGATACTATGTTGAGGGTAGACCATTGGTGGAGGCTTGGTCACGGGTTCCTAGGTTTAAGGGGGAGGAGAAGATTCTAGATGAGCACCGTCAGAGGCTAGACGGGCTTAGGGCGGAGCATATTCGTTGGACCCCTTACGGTGTTGGTTCACATCGCTCTTGTAGGACATCGCTTTATTCGGGGTTGATTAGATTTCTTGATGTAGTAGAGCCATATCAGCCTGACCGTTTTTTGCGTCAGTTTGGGTATGTCCAGCCTATCCCGACCGCTATGATTACTCCAGCTGTTGAGCATCGCCCGCCTTCACCGAAGTCGGGTTATAGGTTGTATTATGGGGAGTATCCTGATTCGGAGTGGGGGCTCCCAGAGGCTCGGATTGTTTTGAGAGACCGTTCACACCCGGTCGTGATGCCGTTTGACACGGTCGATCGTTACATGACATGGTACACGAAGTCCTCCCACCTGTATTTCTTTCCTCCTGGCCGTCGTACCAAGTTTTCTACGGTGCCTCTTTTGGATGAGCCGGAGTTCGGCAGAGCTCTTGCATGAAGGTTCTCACTTATCTACAGACAGCCTACTCAGCAGGCGATGACATCGTGTGTTCAGCGGTTGGTTACAGATATGGCCGACTACTTCAGGAACCCGGAGACGACGACGACGATGATGTAGGACATGACGACGTTTGATTATTTAGTTATGTTTTATTTGTTGTATTGTGTTTCTACGGATTATTTTAGATTATTTTATGTTTGAATTATGTAATGGTACTTTTATTTTTATTATTATTAGTTTATGTTTTGAATTATGTAATAGCATTTCCTCTATATAAACCCTTTACCCAACAAATTATTTCCACACAACTCACTATCTTCCCTCTACTCTTAAAATATATTACCTCTACTATCCTATACTTTAATCATGGTGATGACTAACATACAACTAGTGAATTATTATCAAAATAAAATTAACGAGATAGTTAACGAGTTTCCCTTACTATTCGACCGCCTAATGATTGTGTTGAATAATCATGTACTTAATAATTTCATAAGTCGTGGTAATCCTCCTCTATCATCGCTTCAACTAATGCATGGACCTATTTACGGTCTCAACAACCCTTCCATTCATCCTATGAACGTAACTGAAGGTATCATTACTTATAATCTATTGTCTAATTTTTCTAATCAATAAAGTTTGTGACATTATTAACCAGATTAATTTTTAAATCCAGAAAATGTCATCCTGAAGCGAAATGAGTGGGAGAAAGTGAGGTTGGAGATAGTTGAACTGTTCAAGAGGTGTTTAACAGTTGTCCCATATAGGACTTTACACTCTCTATGTGAAGGGGACGGCCGGATGTTCGTGGGGCCATTTCAGAGTCTAAAAACCTATGAAATGTATGTAACTTACATAGAGGATGAGTTTTATAGGCCTAATGGTTCTTCATCCGAAGGATATTCAACTGATTAAGTGTTAATGAAATGTATTTAACGCTGATTAATTGTTTGTTCTGCACTTGATCGTTGTAATATTTATCAGTTTTTAATTAATGAATAAAGTCGTCAGTTGAGTTGCCACATCGTGCTCAGAACTTTATTAAATTCGTCAGTTGAGTAGTCACATTTTGCTCAGAACTTTATTAAAGTCGTCAGTTGAGTAGTCACATTTGGTTTGCAGCATGGGTATTTTAATCGTTTCTTCTATGTACTGTAATTTTAAGACTTTAACTTATGTGACCTTGATTCGAGTATTGTCAATTTTATTTAATCAAAAATAAATTGATATAAAAGAAGAAAAAATAATACATAAATATTCATCAATTACACAAGTACAACAATCAAGACTTATCCCTTCTTGTGCGACGCACTCTAGGTGTCGTTCCCATACATGTGTGCCAGTTTTCGAAATTTGTCTTGTACAAATCCTCATAGTGTGCAACATTTTGTTCTCTATACCCCGCCCAAGTCATCTCTATTGGAGGCATTGGAACTTCTTGAGGTGGTCCACTACAATGCAACCGCATCCAATGTTGGTGGTGATTTAAAATCCACAAAACACCATATGGGACCGGACTTTGAGGACAACTTCTTAAAGGCAAAAATGTACTACATTGCCATGTACTCGGACTAGACGGGGCCTTACCTATGACACAAATTGCCCAGTTAAACAACGATGCGAAAACATACAGATGAACGTCATGCATCCAATGTTCTTGACCACAACCGGTGTTGTTGGAAAATTCAATGCGCCTCAAAGTGTTGTCAAACATAGTAAAACCATTATTTGTGACGTAGGTCGCATCAAAATAATCCTTGTACACCTCAAAACCCCTAATCTCTCGAGCACACCATTCTCGCATCACTAGATGGTCAGTTTCTCGACCACGGACAGCATGAGACAATACTCGAAAACCACAATGACCATCATCACCTACATCCACCCAACCATCAAAAAAACACCACATCTCCTCCGGGACCCCCCATCTTTTATTCCAGCTTGACAAAGGACCCCTAGTGTAAGCCAATTCCAAAGGTGCACCGACCCTCACCTCATCAAAATCACCAACTGTTGTTTGTTGAGTGGTCGTCGATCCATCTGAACCAGGTGTCCCAAACTTCCTCTTTACATGTTCAAAAAATGACTTGTTCCTAGTAGTAGATCCTCTTGGTCGACCCTTGGGGTTTTCTCTAACAGGGGGTGGCAATACGTACTCGTCTTCCGGATGAAGAAAGGTGCGCATCTTCTCAATAAAAGATCTCTTACTTGCCGGATCACTACTCCTCATTTCATTGACGAGCTCTTCAAAGGCATCATTATCGTTTTTCGGCATTGTGTCATCATTGCCATACTCCAATGTCCTCCAAAATGAATGAACTTGATCAAGGTGAACTCTCTCATCATTGTTTTTCAAACCAACCAAGAGACAAGCACAAGGTAAGCCATGAGTAGTTCTTAAAGCACAACCGCATCCATTAACCAACCCGATCCCTAACTCAATTCCCCTCTTAGTTTCATTTTCCATAATCCCGATGGCTTTTAAGGACACCTTTCCTTTCAACAAAGAAAACAAATGAGATGTATGACGAGGTTTACTTCTTGACTCCTCGAGCTCTTTTCTTATTTTGGAGTGTTGTCCTTCAAGCATAGAATGAATACGGGACCACATAGTATCAAGGGTTAGGCTAGAACTTTTCAACCAAGCCTTCAAAAGAGAATGAGAGGACTCCACCCGGGAAGTAGCCGTGTTTCCAAGATGGAAATACCGGTTCGTGTAGCATAATATGAACCCTGTTGAGTACGGGCCCCATGTTTTTGCCGCATAAGTCGCCACAACCATCCAATTTTTACAAAAGGCGGCCCAACGCAACTCGTACTCTTCCTTTGTAGTAGCATTTATCACTCCATTCCAACCATGCTCTTCATTGCACATGATTTGCTTTGTGCGCCACTCATGCTTTGACCACGATTGTGCTTTGCTCTCAACAGCACGGTTCAAGTGCCAACGACACAACAAGTGAGGTGTAAGAGGATAGACGGACCGTAGAGCCGCGATCAAACCCAACTCCTGATCAGTGACAAACGCTGAAATAGATGCTTCGGTGAACTCGAGAAGCATTCCCAACTTCTTCAATAACCATTTGTACCCATCTTCCGACTCAGAAGGAATCAATACACAAGCAATCAAGAATGAAGATCCACATGGTGTGACACCAACAAGCTCAACGAGTGTCATCTTGTACACATTGGTCTTGTATGTCGAATCAATAAGCACAACATGTGGATAAGTACGAAACAGCTTCACGGCTTCCGGATGAGACATGAAAACATGAGAAAGCTCACATGTCTCGGGATTCTTCTCATGCCAATGCACATATTTCGCTTCTACAGCTAAGGACAACATTTGTTGAGCGGGATTTCGATTCCCTCTCATTTCACGCCTCATCTTGGTTGTCTCACTATATATTTGGGTGCTTGAGGGTTGCGGTTTTTCCGGGGTTCTTTGATGAAGACCGTTTTTAATATCTCTCGGGGGAATCGAGGCCCGGATTTGTTGTTTCACATACTCTTTCTCTTCTTCAGTTAAACCCGCAAAATGCCTATGTCCATCCTTGTACTTTACCAACTTGTGGTTGTGCTTCCCAAAACCAACGGCAACCACAATGTTCCAAAGTATCGTGGGTTTATCCTCGAATCCCCGAAACTTGTTTTGCACGGCTCGAATACGAAATTTGCAATCACATTTAGGTGAACCGGATTGTTTCCTAGGATTATCGGGATCATACTCTCCCGGTGGCCTCCCGTACCTAGAACAACGCAAATATGAAGATAACAAGTCGGGTTCGCTACGGTTTTTCGCTCCATTAGTTGCTTTCACCAATGCAAACCCATTAGCAAACGCTATCTTTTGGGCCCAATCAAACGCTTCGTCACGAGTATCAAATCCTATATCCGTCACAAATAAAGGGTTGAAATCGAACCCGTTATCGACAAATTCCTCAAATGAACCCTGTTTACAAGCGGAAATTACATTAAAACTTAAATAAACCGTGCGAAAACACGAGAAATTACACGAAAACACGAAAATACGCAAGTAAACTTGAAAAAAACGTTGCAACACTACTTCAACGTCCACTGTAGACGTTGAACCCTATACATAACGTCTAACCTAGACGTTGATATGGGGTGTCAACGTCTAGGACTGACGTTGTACATAGAGCATAACGTCCATATTGGACGTTGATATTGAGAACCAACGTCCACTTTGGACGTTGATCTACCTTCATAACGTCCACCTTGGACGTTGATTTGGGGTATCAACGTCTAAGTGGGACGTCAATGTTGCTTATCAACGTCTATATTGGACGTTGATTCCCCATATCAACGTCCAATATAGAGTTGCCTACCCTAAATCGTCCAAAAATCATATCAATATTCATGAATTCGGCATAAAAAGTATAAATCGACTTCAAAAGGGTGTTCAAGAATCAACAAATGTCATAGGCTAGTAACGGAACACTAACAAAGAGAGCAATGGAAACCGTCTTTCAAATTTACGTTAATGGAAAACTAAAGAAACAAAACAAAAATTACGTTAAAGGGTATGCATAACGTACCGATGATTCATTGTCCGCCATTGACTACCGTTTAATTTGATATGAAAACCGTCTTTCAAATTTTTGTGGAAGTTGTTTAGATTAGTTTATGAGATTTTTGAATTTTAGAGAAAAAGTTAGAGAGAGGAAGGAGAGAAAAGGGTAGTAGTGGTCTTTTTTTTAAAAAACGTCGACGATTTTTTTATAAAACGTCGACGATGTTTCGCAGCCCTCTATTTAAATTGTATATCTAGTTGTTGTTTAAAATATCATGTTGTCGTTGTGGTGCGAATTAGGGTTCAAGATTCGAACCCTAGCCTTCGTTGGGGATTCACGACCCTAAGAAGGTATTGTGGGGTTTGTCGTAGCCTCCCTTGAGAGGAGAGGCTAGGGTTTTGTTGATTAGGGTTTTATTTTGTTAATTAGGGTTTTGGTTTACATCATTAAGGTTATAGCTTATTAAACTATAAATTTGCATGTAAGATACCTTGATTTTACCTATTTGAGCTATAACTTTGAAAGTGACGTTATAGTGCGGTGTACTATAACAAGACTCGTTGTGTTGACATGGCGGTTTGTACCGTGAAGTCGACCCCTCGGTGATGGTGTTATAGAGGACTAACCCGTGACGGAAGAGAGTTATAGTTGATGATACTATAACCTCGCACGCATAATGTTATAGGTTGAAGTGCTATAACTTCACTAAAGTTGAGTGAAAGTTATAACTGAAAGTACTATAACTTTGATGAAGTTAAGTGAAGGTTATAGTTGATGATACTATAACCTGACAAGCTTAACCAAAGTTATAGGTGGTGTACTATAACTCTGCTGGAGTTAAGCGAAGGTTATGGTTGATGATACTATAACCTGACAAGCTTAACCAAAGTTATAGCTGAAATTACTATAACTTCACTAAAGTTGAGTGAAGGTTGTAGCTGAAGTTACTAAAACTTCACTAAAGTTAAGTGAAGGTTATAGTTGGTGGTATTATAACATTGGATGTTACATGATTCTATGCTTGATGTTATGGTAGCTCGAACTGTAACGTGACTTCTATAGTGTAATGTTATAGTTCAAGGTACTATAACCTTTCATCCTATGTGCTTGGTCATATGTTGTGTTATAGTTAGTTATACTATAATATTGTGAGTTTATATCTTGTTGGTTACTCGTTTCGATATAATAGTTCAGTTGGTTATACTGTTCTATTTTATGAGTTGTGATGTTATTCACATGTTTGTACAGTCGAGTTAAACTGTACTGTGGTTTATGGTTTATAGGCTAGTTGTATAGATGACGAGAGGTATCAGTTAAATACCGATCGGAATGAGCAAACGCTACCCTTTGGGGGTATGTCGTAGGTCTATGTTCGGGATTGGCTAGAGGCAGTTGTTATACGCTCTGGTTCGCGTGTGTCGTTCGATGTATAGTTAATGCATCGAGAGTCTGTCCAGGTCTTAGACATATAGGCAGTTGTTATACGCTATACATAGTACCGTGGATGCAGTTGTTATACGGTCCACACCGATGGAGGCAGTTGTTATACGCTCCATCTGTTCAGAGGCAGTTGTTATACGCTCTGACAGTTAGAGGCAGTTGTTATACGCTCTAACGGCGTTCGTTCTATACACTATGCTTGGTAAGTGGAGGCAGTTTTTATACGCTCCCATGTCGGTTGTTTTTATCCTGTTATTGATGATTTATGATGATTATATTATGACATGCTTAATAATTTTGTCACATGTCGTTCATGAGTATTTTTAGTTATTATTTATCGTTGATTAATTCAGCCTGTTGTAAACATGACTGGGAGAGCATCTAGTTACTCCCGACTGATTGTCGACCCCCCATTCTCAGGTTGAATTTGGATGCTGCTTGTCTGGATGTTGGGCTGGAGAGACTTGTGGCGAGATCAACAATATGTTTAGGATTCTAGGTTTCCTTAGAGAATATGAATAATGTAATAGTTTAGTTTTGGATTTAGTAGCGATCCGGATTAGTCAGGTATTTCCGCCACCTTGACCCTTATTTTCATCTTTATACTCTGATGAATTATCTATTATTATGCATTTCCTTTGTTGTGAAATCCGGGTTGTTACAGTTGGTATCAGAGCGAACACGCTCCCAACTCTCGCTTAGTAAATGACTAAATTCAATTGGCTTAGAAAACGAGTGAGAGTAAATGGGGTAGAAACCAATAAGGACCTTCTCTGAACTTTGATGTTTGATTTTATCTCTACTTTTATATGTAATTGTACGATTAGCAAATGTGTAGAGTGTGTGTTATGATGTTAAAATTATTGTTTTATGTTTTTCCCTTTATAATAAGTTATGTTTCTATATTTGATGTTCTTTCTTAAATTTAAAGTTTTGAGGAATTAGAGTGCGCAACGATATATGTTATTATGGTTTATTTTTTTGTTGTAGCCATTTCTTGTCCTGTATAAATCGTTCTTTTATAAATTTCAAGTTTCGAGGACGAAACATCTTTTTAGGGGGTAGGATTGTAACACCCCGTGTTTTGTAATAATTTTTATTTGCAAACTCTCTTATTAAAATAATTATTTTCGGATTTAATAACTTATTTTGTATTTATTGATTACATCTTTTATTTAATTATTTTCGATTTCGTCTAATTTAGGATGTGTTAAAGTGTCCGTGTCCGATTTTACTATTTTAATTTATTAACACATTCTTTTATATAAACTCTCCAAGCGTTTTAATTATTCTAAATCCGTTTTGCAATTGGATTATCCAACTTGTGAGCTAATGGATCAAAAGCCCACTTAAACCTCTTATAAATAGAAAACCTTAACCTAGCTAGTAGGTTGCTCTACTATTTGTTTCCTGCATAAGTTTCTGCCGTGACTTTTCTCTCTTCTTCTATTTTCATTTTTCTCTCTTTTAACTCCATTGTTATAAATCTTTCCTCCATTGAAATGCAAAGATAAATTATATATTTGCAATCCTGGATCTTACCTTTACAATATATTCTTTTCCTTATATTTTTATGGGATCTATTTGTATGGAGGTTAGACCTACCTTTAGGATTCTTGTTTTGATGGGTAAAGAAGGTGAATTCTATTAATTGGCGATTTTATGGAGATTCTGATTGATGTGCAGTCTTTATTGCGTAATAAAGGTAGCTAGGTGTTTTCCTTTAATTGTGTTTATTAAAAAGTGAATTAATTAACATGAATGATGATTGATTATATGATTTGATGCGTGTGTAGTAATTATTATCCATGTTTGATGTTTTTATTTAAATTGTATATCTAATTGTTGTTTAAAATATCATGTTGTCGTTGTGGTGCGAACTAGGGTTCAAGATTCGAACCCTAGCTTCGTTAGTGATTCACGGCCCTAAGAAGGTATCGTAGGGTTTGTCGTAGCCTCCCTTGAGAGGAGAGGCTAGGGTTTTGTTGATTAGGGTTTTATTTTGTTAATTAGGGTTTTGGTTTACATCATTAAGGTTATAGCTTATTAAACTATAAATTTGCATGTAAGATACCTTGATTTTACCTATTTGAGCTATAACTTTGAAAGTGACGTTATAGTGCGGTGTACTATAACAAGACTCGTTGTGGTGACATGGCCGTTTGTACCGTGGAGTCGACCCCTCGGTGATGGTGTTATAGTGGACTAACCCGTGACGGAAGAGAGTTATAGTTGATGATACTATAACCTCGCACGCATAATGTTATAGGTTGAAGTGCTATAACTTCACTAAAGTTGAGTGAAAGTTATAACTGAAGGTACTATAACTTTGATGAAGTTAAGTGAAGGTTATAGTTGATGATACTATAACCTGACAAGCTTTACCAAAGTTATAGGTGGTGTACTATAACTCAGTTAGAGTTAAGCGAAGGTTATGGTTGATGATACTATTGATGATCATTATTTATATACATATTTTATGCCTCCCTTAGATGCATTTAACTTGATTTACCGTCTTTCCATGTTTATTTCTATGCTATTTTAGCTAGAATGACGATTCTGTCGCTTTTGTTATGTTTTAATGCAGATTGGATGCATTTGGAGCTTTTTTAGTAGATATGGAGCATGGCGGAGGTGGATCGTGGAAAGATAGGCACGGGAATCGAGAAGAATCAAGAAGAATCGAGAAGAAAGTCAAGAAAGGAAGAAAAGTGAATAAACAAAGCCAAAATGAAGGCTGCTCGACCGAGCAGACCTATCTTGCTCGGTCGAGTCGCACTGTGGTCATGCTCGATCGAGCAGAAGTGCCTTGCTCGATCGAGCAACCTAATATTTCGGCGGTTTCCTATATTTTCCTAAACTTTAACCTAATTAATTATATCTTTTGTATTATAAAAAGAAAGCTCGACTTTCATAATTAGACATGCTTCCTTATGCTTTTTAATACTTTTAGGCTTTAAATCAGAAACCCTAATTTAGTTTGCTTGCCTCCAGATTTTATTCATCAAAGACGATTGTCTTTAGTTCAACTTGTAATCGGTATTCCTCAATCTTTCTTCGTTATTCAAGTTAATTGCTTTCTAGTTCTTTAATTGTTCTTTGATTATTTCTTTCATTGTTGTTAATCATGTTTGCTTTCTTTATTATTGTTGTTATTTATATTATTATGAGTAACTAAATTCCTTTCTAGGGTTGAAAGGGGATCTAGGATTGTTAGAAGGGGTAGATTATTTAATTGAATTGCAATTGCATGGTTATCGTTTGATTATCGTTTTAATTCTAGTTGTTTGATTACTGGCCAGGATTAATTAACTAGTCTCGCGAATTAGGATTAACACCGACCGGGTTAAGACTAAGATAGGCCACGATAATTGAATAGAACTCGTTTAATGATAGCGATCGCATGTTAAATTGTAGATCTAAAGGGCATAATTGAATCGACCGATCTTGTGACCTTAGATAACTTTATTGCATGATAGTTGACTGCATCCTTACCCCTGAACAATAATCCTAGTGAACCTGAGACCCTAGACTTTTAATCTTATTGTTTTCAATATTTTATTATTAAGTTGTTATTGCCTATTATTAGTTGTTATTGTTTACTTTTAGTTATTGTTATTGTTGATTGCTTTTAGTTTAGAACTCAAAATCAATACCCCAGAAATTGTTACTATAAAGACGAACTTAGTTTAACAGATTAGAATACTACCGCCTCCATGTGGATTCGATACCTTGCTTACCGCTGACTATTAGTTAGTTGTGAATTAGGTTTACTTTGATTAAGGTGACACGACTTTACCCTTATCAAATTTGGCGACGTTGCCGGGGAGGCAACAGTTTTCTGTTTGTTTCTACTTAGTTTGTCTTTTTCGTCTCAGGGAACCTAAGTTCCTTGAGACCGTTCTCATCCTTTTCTTAAGTTTTTGTTTATTCCCAGGTGTTCTAGGTTCGTTCTCGTGCCCTACGATTCCGAACCAGAGAAGACTCTCCGGTCTAGACGAAACTTTTGGAAGGAAATTCAAGAAGCGGAAGACTTGAGTACGCTTGACACAGTTTACGCCGAATTCGTCGCAGAAAAACCATCCTTAGAAGAGGATACACATATTTCTGCACCCACTACAACCATGCCTACTCTAGCCAGCCATTCGGAGCCTACCGTTGCATCTATTCCCAAGGGATTTAAACTCCCTACTACGGGTAATAGTACTTTTGAGATTCGTCCATCTTATATCTCTTTGGTGGAGCGAAACATGTTTGGAGGGAGCCCTACTGAGGATCCTGCTAAGCATATGGAGAAATTCACTAACTATTGTTGCTCTATTCCTTTAACGGCTGGAGTAACACAAGATCAGATCAAGTTGGTGTTGTTTCCCTTTTCATTACGAGACGGGGCAGAAGATTGGTTGAGTGAGTTAGATATGGCTGCACTTGGCATCACCGATTGGAATTCTTTGGCTCTGGCATTCTACAAAAGATATTTTCCGCCGCAGAAAACCAATGCCATTCGAAGTCAAATCACAAGTTTCAAACAAGGTCCCAATGAGAACTTTAATGAGGCCTGGGTTCGCTTCAAAAAGCTTGTCAAGTCTGTTCCACATCATGGTTTTGATACTTGGTTCCTATGCAACCAATTTTATAATGGATTATATGATGATCATAGGACGTTGTTAGATTCTGCTGCTAATGGGAGATTCCAAAATAATACTACTGATGCCAATGCTTGGAAGTTAATTGATGAGATGGCTACTCACACTGCTGAGTATGAGAATCCTAGGGGTAATGTGAGGAGAGGAGGTTCGGATAATGCAATTGTAGCTCAGTTGGAGGAATTAACTGCCAAAATTGCCGAGTTACAAACTTCAAAGTCCTTGGAAAATAAGCAAACGGTTCATGCCATGGTTCAACAAGAGCCAACCTGTGAAAGATGTGGTACTATGGGGCATAATGCAGTGGAATGTATGAGTACGGTTGAGCAAGTCCTTGCCTTTCAATCTTTTAAGCAAGGTACACCTTACTCCAATTTTTACAATTAAAGGACAAAAGAGCATCCCAATCTCTCCTACCGAAGTCAGAATGTTCTTAATCCTACCCCACCGCCACATCAGCAACAAGGTTCCTCTTATGTGATTCCTCATAATCGCAATTTCCAAGGTAACTTTAACCGTTCCAATCAAGGTGGCCAAAACTTTCAACAACCTCCACCTCCACCACCTCCAAGTAATGATATGGCGGAATTGAAAGCCATGTTGCAGCAGAGTCTTATGATACAACAAAAGCAAGATGCTCAGATCTCACAGTTGATAGCTCATAACAAGATGGTTGATACTCAAATTGCCCAATTGGCAATTCAAAATCCACATAAACAACCAGGTAATCTTCCTCCTCAAGGACACCCTCCACATGAACAAGACAATGCTATCACTTTGAGGAGTGGAACCCATTACAAAGGCCCCGAAATGATAGGGGATGAAACCAATGAAAGTTTCGAAGTTGCTGATCAAAGTTCGAAAAAACAGCGAAAAAGGGGCTGAAATTAAGGTTGCTCGATCGAGCAGCACCCCCTTGCTCGATCGACCAACCGTAGAAAAAGTTGAAAATTCTGCTCGAAAAGTTCCTGTTAAGAAAAACTCGATCAAGCAACCCCTCTGCTCGATCGAGCAACCCCTGATCAGGATGAAAAATCTTCTAATTCATCTTCCAAAGCTAAAGAAGCCGAGCCAATTATCATTGCACTTCCCTTTCCGCACCGCCAACATAAATCCAAGCTTGATAAACAGTTTGGGAGGTTTATGGAAGTGGTCAAGAATCTGCAAGTCAGTCTACCTTTTACCGAGTTGATTACTCAAGTGCCGGCTTAAGCAAAGTTCATGAAAGATATATTGACAAGGAAGCGGTCCTTTAATGAAGTGGAGACGGTTGCATTTACTGAGGAATGCAGTGCTGTGTTGCAATACAGATCACCACCTAAGATAAAGGACCCAGGGAGTTTTTCTATTCCTTGTAATATAGGTTGCTTAGCCATTGATAAAGCCATTTGTGATCTAGGGGCTAGTGTTAGTGTAATGCCATTTTCTATATGCAAAAAGCTTAATATGGGTCAACTTACTGTTACAACCATGACCCTACAAATGGCCGATCGTTCTATTAAACACCCTTTAGGGATTTTAGAAGACGTACCGGTTAGAGTAGGGAAATTTTTCATACCAGTTGACTTCGTTGTCTTAGATATGACTGAGGACACCCAAATTCCTATCATCTTGGGACGACCATTCCTCCATACGGCGGGGGCGGTTATAGATGTTAAGAATGGGAGACTTACACTAACAGTGGGGGATGATACAATCACTTTCACTTTAGACAATGCCATGAAACACCCCATGTTAGAAGAGACATGTCATAGAGTCGATATTTTGGATTTATCTATTGATGACTTACTTTCTTTATGTTTGAATAGGGATCCTCTGGAGATCGCCTTATTAATTTCCAGCACTGCTGAAGCTGGAAGCTCACGAAGTGAAGAAGTAGTTGCAATGGAAAAACTGCTCACAAGAGAGGATTGCAAGGCACAGAAGGTTTATAGCTTAGGTAACCCCCCTAAGGTTACCGAGGTAAAGAAACCTGAACTTAAACCCCTCCCCTCTCATCTTAAGTATGTTTTCCTTGATCCCCATGAGATGAATCCTGTAATTGTCAGTGCTAGCCTATCTGAAAGCCAACTTACTGATTTGTTGGTGGTTTTAAAAAGGCACAAAAAGGCTATAGGTTATAGCATTGATGATTTACAAGGTATTAGTCCTGACTTTTGTATGCACCGTATCCACTTAGAAGAAGACCATAAACCTTGTAGGCAAGGTCATCATTGTTTGAACCCCACTATGCAAGAGGTAGTTAGAAAAGAGGTGCAGAAATTGTTAGATGCGGAAATCATATATGCTATTTCTGATTTCAAGTGGGTTAGTCCTGTTCAGGTAGTCCCTAAGAAGGGAGGGACTACGGTCGTTACTAATGAGAAAAACGCGCTCATATCTACTAGACTAGTGACTGGGTGGAGGATGTGTATTGATTATAGGAGGCTGAATGTAGCCACTAGGAAAGACCACTTCCCTCTTCCCTACATTGACCAAATGTTAGAGCGTCTAGCGTGTCATAAGTATTTTTGTTATCTAGACGGCTACTCGGGATTCTTTCAGATCCCCATTCATTCTGACGATCAGGAAAAGACTACCTTCACATGCCCTTATGGTGTCTTTGCTTACCGAAGAATGCCTTTTTGGTTATGTAATGCCCCTGTCACCTTTCAACGTTGTATGATGGCTATATTTTCTGATTATATCGAGTCTATTATGGAGGTCTTTATGGATGACTTTAGTGTTTATGGGACCAATTTTGATAGTTGTTTAGCTAATCTGACTAAGGTCTTGCAACGTTGTGAGAAAAGCAATCTTGTGTTAAACTGGGAGAAGTGCCACTTCATGGTAACTGAAGGGGTGGTACTTGATCATTTGGTGTCTGGACGAGGCATCCAAGTGGATAAAGCTAAAGTGGAAGTGGTTGAGCAATTACCGTACCCGGTGAATGTTAAAAGTGTTAGACGTTTCCTTGGTCATGCGGGGTTCTATCGCCGTTTTATTAAGGATTTTTCAAAGATTGCTCAACCAATGACTAAGCTTCTCCATAAGGATGCCCCGTTTGTCTTTACTGATGAATGTGTTAAGTCTTTTGACAGGATTAAACAAGCTCTAATCTCAGCTCCTATTATCCAGTCTCCTGATTAGACATTGCCGTTTGAGATAATGTGTGATGCCAGTGACTATGCAGTTGGGGCTGTTTTGGGGCAAAGAAAGGATAAGTTTCTACATGCAGTTTACTATGCCAGTAAGACTTTGGATGATGCCCAAGTTAACTACGCTACCACTGAAAAGGAGTTACTTGCGCTTGTCTTTGCTTTGGATAAGTTTAGAGCCTATCTTGTGGGTTATAAGGTGATAGTCTATACTGACCATGCAGCACTGAAATACTTGTTGGCTAAAAAGGAAGCCAAACCTAGGCTTATTCGTTGGATCTTGTTGTTACAAGAATTTGATTTGGAGATCCGCGATAAGTCAGGTGCAGAGAATGTGGTTGCTGACCATTTGTCTCGTCTGAGGTTTGAAGAGGGAGATTACATCCCCATTGATGATTTGTTTGCTGATGATCATCTCCTTGCCATTACCATGGAAACTCCATGGTTTGCCGATTATGCCAACTTTTTGGTTGGGGGAATTATGCCTCCAGATCAATCCTATCAGC
>JAIUZE010009952.1:0-10673 GCA_022085475.1 Heliosperma pusillum | reverse complement strand
CTATTATACATTTATTCTATAAAATTAAATTATTAAATTATACAAACCGGCGATACGAGATCGCAATAAAATTACAACCAAACCGTTATTCCCTTACATTACGGGTAATAACGATTAAAAAATAACTAGGCCATACTAGGTACATAATTTGCATAAATTATTAAATAAATGACATCTATTCATTCAACTATAAATAAAATAAATTGCTGCAAAATTCATGCCAAAATCGCCCTAAACATATTCAAGCTCATTGTAGCTCGATTTTATGGGATTTATTGATTTTTAACCATTAAAAATCAATATCAACATTTAAATCTCATTTAAATTCAAACTAATTAACTACACTGTTTTAGAACTCAAAATTAGTCCCTACTAATTTTGTTGGTCATTAATTAGATCGATTTGATTTCATTTGCTAAATATTACGGTTTAATCATAACAATTATGAAATAAACCCAAAATAAAATATAAACATCATAAAAATTTGAAACCTAAAATTTTTTACATTCTGGAACATTTCCAGTAACTATAAAAATAAAAAACATTTGCTCAAAAAATTTAAATTAATTTTGTGAACAAATAGCTTTGTACTTAATGGTTTTATCAAATAAAAATCATTAAATATAGTAAAACAGAGAAAATAATTATGCAATTTCACCAAAATGATCAAAATAAGAATTTAAAATGTACCAAAAGTTTTCAAGACCATAAAATGACGTTTTAATTTTATGAACATTATAATCTCATATTATCGACTTTTATCGTATAAAAATCAATAAACATGCAATACTTAATTAAAAGTCACAAAATTTTACATACAATATGTAAGACATGCAGTTGAGATCAGATTAAAATTTCATGGCCAGAATCAACATGCAACTATTTTTAGTTGACTTTTAACTCATAAATGCATGTTAACTCGGTTTAAAAGCCAAAAATAAAAATAAATAGCAAATCAATCCCTATAATCACGAAATTTGACCACAAACATTTTAAGGTCAATAGGTATACATGCACCAAATATTTTTGTCAGAATCATATTTTAACTTAAATTGTTGATTTATTAGTTATATTATAACTTTAATAAAAATGTCCAAAACGAACATGCATGCTACAAGCTAGCTCTGATACCACATGAAAGTCCATAGACCTTAATTAGACTCCTCTAATTAGTTACTAAATTACTTGTTAATTTAGTATTTAATGATCTATGTAACATGCATGCAAATATAAAGACATTTATATAAAAGAAGAAATTTCCTCACATTGATATGGAAATAAAATGGGCACAAAAAGAACTCCTTCTTTTTGTTCTTGAACTATTAATATGGATGAACAAGAATAATCTCCAAACTAGAAGACCTCCTTCAAGTAGCACCAAGATGATACCAAATAATCTACCCTTATTATTAACTAGATAATAAGATAGATATTATACAACTAATATTAGAATATATTACTACACTAGTAATACTTAGTAAATATTAGTATTTGAGAGTTTTAGAGAGAAGATGAGTTTTGAGAGATGAATGAAAATAAGCAAGAATGAACTCGTTATAAATTGAACAACAATTGTTCTAATTATAGCCAAGAGGGCCGGCCCCTTTGATCACCAAGAGAGTGATTTTTCTTCTTATTTTATTGCCATGCAAAGTGGTGGAGTGTAGTGTTGAGTAAAATGATTTTAGGTTTACTATTCATGTCATAATCACATGTTACTTGTGAGTATGAATAAAAGCAACCATGATCACTACCCACTACACTATAACTGGCCATGTGAGGCCTAATTTGATTCATTTTGATTTTTGATATTTGTCCCACAAATACTTATTAATCATATGCTTAATTATCTTGTATAATTAAGTGTTAATTTGATCATATAATAATTATATGACACAAATAAATGAATAATATGTACTTAACATTTTAAGTAATATTTTACCATTATATCAATATATAATGGGTCCCACAATGCTTAGTTTATTTCATTTACAACTCCTTGTAAATATAATTAACTAATTACCTCTATCTCAAAACCTCAACTAATTTAGTAATTTAACGATTAATTACTAAGTTAAATCATAAACTTAAGAAGTTCCTTAATTGATTAGTTAATTTCATTTACAACTTCTTAATTGATTAATTCATCTCATAAGTAATTATGTGAGCTTATCTCTCTTTATTTCCTCTTTCTCACACTACAAAACTTAAGAAGTTTTTCACCATAAACTTGAAGTTCATTTTCTTACTAATAATGTTTACTAAGTGTCGTAATTAGATTATTAGTCATTATAAGGGGGACTACTATATTATACTAGCGTAGTATCTAATATAGTCATTAAAGGAAGTTGTCTTGGGTGCAACTTATTGGAGAGTTTCTAATTTAAAACTACGAGTTCATCCTTTGATTTCTAGCTCAAGAACAAGAGTAGGAAGAAGTCCTATCTTGTGCCCAAAATCGTCCAAATCAATGTGAGGAAATAGTTTCTTCTTATTTTTGTATTGTTTAGTTATGCATGCATAAGATCCTATAGTTTAAAGAGTAAACTAATTGTAAAAAGGATATTAAAAATGTCTAATATTGAGTTTAAGAAACTTTCAAGTGGTATCAGAGCTTTGGTTGTTGCATGCATAATCGATTTATAGTTTTTTCGAGTTAATGTAACTTAAAGAAAACTAGTAATTTGTGTTTTATGAGATAAAATCACAAAGTCATTTGCATGTAAATATATTCTGGTCCTAATATGATTTTAGGTCATTTTGATGATTTATGGAAATTTATATTGCTCAAATATGATTTTTAGTGTTTTTATTACATTTTAATGAGTAAAATGATGTTTAAAATGCTAAAAATAGTTAGACTTATCTTCTGACCGTAAAATTTTTACACACTATCACACATTCATTTTAATTATTATATGTAATTTCGTGTGAATTGGACTTATTTCTCATGATTTATGATTTTTATATGATAAAATGATATAAATGAAGGTCAAATGGTTAAAAATACTTTCACTTTGAATATGACCATGAAATTTTAGTATGTTGTCACATACATGTTTTCCTGTCAGACTGGAAAGTTTCAGACTGATGTAATTTGTCTAGCATGATTTATGAATTTTTAATGTAAAGATGGCATAAATAGTGACTTATTTAGCAAATATAGCTAAAATATATTTCATGTCAAGAGAAACTTTTTCCTGGTCGCTTAATTGCCTCAAATTTCAGATCTAAAGTTGAAAATTTAATATGATTAATTTTCGCATGCTTTATGTATTTTATTTGATAAAACCGATAAAGCGCAACCAATTTTTCTCAAAATTGATTCAAAATTTTAACCATGGTTTTTGACATTATGAGTGTCATGGAAATGTTTCAGAATGTACTATTGTCAAAAATATATCAACAAGTTGAACTATTGTCAACAAGTTGGGATAATTAACTTGGACTTAAATATGTCTAATTTTGAGCAATAATATATCAACAAGTTGAACTATTGTCAAAAATTGAGTGATGACTAATTTTTGAGTTCTAAATCAGTTGGGATAATTAACTTGGACTTAAATATGATTTAAGTATTGTTTAGTGATTTTAAAGTGTTATTATCACACATTTCCGTAAAACCGGGTTATATACGATATAAATCTTTAAATAGGGCGATTTGGCATTTATATGAGAATGTTTTATACATATTATTATGCTGCATTTTTATTTATGAATGTCATATTTGGTTTATGTAATTTTGAATTATGTAATTTAATCCTTGTACGGCCTTAGTTTTAATCGATATTGCCCGAAATGTATGGGAATATTGATTCGGTTGTAATTTTATTGTGATCTCGTATCGTTTTTATTGTATTATTTTATTTTACAAATGTATAATAGGAAATTATTTTAATTTTATTATATATTTTGTAATTATTTGTAATACCGGATTTTCCCAAAGACGGTGCCATTCTGAAAAGAGTTCCGAGAGAGACGGTGACCTTGGGAGGCGTGCTTATGCAGTTCAAGGGACCAAAGGAGTTGGTTTCCGAATTTGTAATAGATTATATGATTTTCTATTTTAGGAAAGGCCATACTAGGAGTTTTATTTTAATGTTTGCATTTTATTTAATATGTTTGCATGCATTGCCGAATCGCCATAACATGACATGTATATTTTATCGAGTCTTCGACCATGTCAATTAAAATTATCGTTAATTCATCGATTTAGTTCACTTAAAAGAGATAGATAATAAATTGACATGACCTCTCATAATAAATAATTGAGATCAAGCCTTACCAAATAGTAAAACCCATGAATCTTAATTTCGCAAGGAAGTAGGCTCGGCTCACCGGGGTACTAAACTTGTTACGTTGGGTAAGTGGGGTAATAATGTAACACCCGGAAATGTACCCTATTTTTCTAGTGAAAATATTTTACGGATACTTTTCAGCAAATTTAAGTTTTAATTTAGAATTTAATGTTTCGAGTCGAATTTAGAATTTCCGAGTTCGTATTTGGAATTTCCGCGAGATTCCATGAGAATCCCGTCTTAAGGCGAGTTTGACTTTTCTTGAGTTTTGAGCCGCCTTTGACTTTCGTTGACTTTTCCCACTCACCCTTTACCTATACTCCCTCCTAACCTTAACCTAATTCATTTCAACACAAACCAAAACCATTTCTTCTTCCTTAAGAAACCTTGCCTCCAATTTTGATCCATCTTTGAATCGCCGTATCTTCTTCGTTTCTTGTTGAAATTCTCGTAAGTTCGTCTTATTCTTCTCCCCTTACCTTCCTCTATCTGTTTTGATATTAAAATCACCGTCTTTCTCGCTTTTTAAATTATCCGTCTTTCTTTAGGTGAATGATATTCATCTTTTATTATCTAATTGTATGTAGGTGGAGGCTAGGAAGGTTTAGAAACCGTTTAAAGACGCAAAAAGGTAACGGTGAAGGGTTACTCGATATCATTTACGTGTTTTATGTGATTTCTAGGATAGAAACCGTATTTAGATTATAGTTAGTAAGCTTATGACTTGTGTTGTTGTTGATGGATGTTGTTTATTGAGTATTGATATGAGTATGAATGATTTATGATAATATTGGATGATAATTGAAATTGGTTCCTTAGGCAAAAATGGGATTTTCGTATGAATTGGACCCCAGCCGGTCGACCGGCAGCCGGTCAGACCACCGGCTGGGGCACCTGCTGTATATTTTGGCATTTTTACGTGATTTTGGATTATGAGGTTGGGCTCAGCCGGTCGACCGGCAGCCGGTCAGACCACCGGCTGAGACACCCCCTTTTCTTCCTTTGTTTTTCATATGACCCTTTGGTCCCAGCCGGTCGACCGGCAGCCGGTCGACCTGACCGGCTGGGACACACTGACAATTCATTTGGTTTTTCGTATTGACTAATGGCCTGAACCGGTGGACCGGCAGCCGGTCAGCCTGACCGGCTGGCACCAGCTGGAAGATGTTTGTAATTGTTGTTTACGGTTTTCATTTATAATATTTCTAATCGTTCGTTTATCGTATAATTTTACGTAGCGACTTATAATATTCATGTTTTGGATATATGATATTTCCTTCGCTTGTATCACATGTTTTGTGACGGTTTTTGCTATGTCCCACTTTCAGTCAGTTTTTACAAATGTTACGGTTTGAGCACTATTTTATCTTGTGCTTTGTACTCTCATTCCCTTGGTTACCTTCCCGTTCGTAAGGCTGGAATGTCGGAACGGAGAGGTATCCTACTGCTTAAATGCATGTGTTAGTGGGCATACGACGACGTTTTTGGGAGTTGAACGCTTTGCGTTGATCGACCCGGCCGTCAAATGTTGTGTACTTGCGAGGTGGTTTTATTTGCATTGTGTAGCGTACCGATGTTAGGGGCTTGAGCTCTTTTCGCCGCTTTTCGTGAATTGATTACCCGAATTTGGTGGTACTCGGCCGTTTCATTGTAAGACCAAGTTAGTGGATGCGAAACGTCATCGCATGTCGACATCGTAAAATTGATTCCGGGAGACGAATCTGGCCAGGTTAGATTTAGGGCCGTTTAATTCTTCCTACCAGGAGGAAATAGTCGTACATATACGAAATGGATTGAATCGTGTATGCGTTCAGGGAAGGCTTTTCTCCCGTGGATGCCCATAATCATACTTGCCTTGTACACGATGCTAGTGCGTTTCATTTACCGTGAGAGATGTCGTCGTGTCGTCGTCTTTGAATGCGTGATTTCATGATATTATTCATGGTCATTGCATGATTGGGCACCGTCGTCTTTGATTGTGTGATTTCATGATATTATTCATGGTCATTGCATGATTGGGCACCGTCAATGTATGGGTTCGTGAATGGATGATAATATGTTGGATTCTTTGTGATCATCGCATGACTTGGCATGGTTTGTTTGTCGAGTCTCAATCTTATCAAACTTATACCGCTAACGGTGAGATGTAAGCCCTAGTGAGCGTATTCGGTTGCCTAAGAGTGTCTTCCTCGAGTCTTGAATAACATGATGGTTCCTCAATTTGATTTCCATATGAGCTTATCATTATATATTGGATTGCCTATTTATTCTTATCGTAACTCACATGGATATCTATATATGCATGATTTCATTTTTGTATTTCCTTATATGTACGTTTAATGTGATATGGCTGGGAGAACCCGGAGTTACTCCCCACTGATTGTGGCGTTCATGTTTTTCATGAATGAACAGGTTGCTTGCATGGATGGCTTTTGCTTGACATTTTGGGTTCGGGTGTGAGCTAGCGGGCGTTGTCCCTGGATTAAAACACCTCTAGACGATTTTAGCTTGTATGCTAAACACTTTTACTTGTTAAAATTTTGGAGAGACTTCGTCTCTTGATGTAGTATAATTCGTACTTTAGTTTGTAATATTTGACACTCCTCGTATTCTTTCCTTGCATGTATAAAAGTTTTTAAAACTTCTTATTTCCGCTATATAATTCACTTGCTTGTTTGTTTTATACTTCCGCATTCGCGAGGGTTGTCACAGTTGGTATCAGAGCTTTATCGCTCCCGACGCACACACGTGAACCCTAACTTAAACTACTTGACCTTGAAATAATAAATGAGAGATGGGTAGAAGTTAAGGACTTTATTTGGTAGTCTATTTGTTTATGCTAATTGATAGGAGTAACTTAATTTGTTTTTGTTTCTTATGAAGATGGTTGAACCTCGAGTAGAAGAGAACGTTATTCTCGGGGCTCTTACTCAATTTCTGAGAAATCCTCAAGACGCGGCTAATGTTAGTGCCAACCAAGTCCCTCCTCATAGAGAAGACAATTGCCAAGGAGGCTATGCTTGGGTGGCAAGCTAAATTGCTAGGAGCAATATTACGCCTTATGGTGGTGAGCCGGACCCTACCGAGCTCTTGGAATGGTTTCGAGAGTTGGAGAACCAATTTGACTATTACCAAGTCCTTGAAGAGGACAAGGTAAGGATTGCTCAGTTCTTCCTGATAAGGGAGGCAGACTACTGATGGTCTATTTCCAATCCCACCGCTATCCTTGAAATCAATTTCGAGTGGGAATGTTTCAAGTCTCTTGTCGAGGACCGATTTTACCCCATGAAGCTCAAGCAGCAAAGACTCAGAGAATTCATCGATTTCAAGCAAGGTGATTTGTTGACCCAAGACTTTACCACCCAATTCAACCAGCTTGCTCGCTTTGCGCCAGGACTCATCAAGGATGATGAAGATCGAGCTTTTTACTATCGTAATAAGCTTAGTGCCTTGCTCCAAAGCAAAGTAAGGAGGAGCTCTACATCTTTCGGAGAATTGTATGGCGATGCCCTTAGGGCCGAGGACTCCATGAAGGCCTTTAGTGATGGGGCGAAGATGAAGAGTCCATCTCCTTTTTCCTCTTTCAATCCAAGGTCAAACTTCCATGACAAAAGACCTTTCTCTCCCTCTTCCTCTAATGCCTATGCTAACCAGAGACGTTTCAATGCTCCCCCTCAAGCTCAAGCTCGATGTAGTTTTTGCGACGGTTGTAGGAAACCCTTTCACCCGGGAGTAGGATGCTATGATAGGCCCCTCTTTTGCTTTTTCTGCAAGAAGCCTGGACACCTCATTCGTGAATGTCCAGATCGTCAGAATTCCGCAACCGGTGCCAAAACTAAAGGATCCAGCTATGTACTCCGTCGAGCCGAAGTCGATGCCCCCCCGGAGATCGTGTCTGGTAGTTCACTTCCTTAAATCAACCTCTTTTTCCTTTTTCGCCTTCGTCTTTTAATTTCATCTTATCGTAGTCTTTTGTTGTTGCCCCCTAATGTTCCTTGTATCATGTTCTTTTATCCCTACTCTCTTGAGAGGTAGTTTTCTTTTTAGCTAACGTAAGGATTAGTAGGTGTGTTTTGAAGAAGTTTCCAATATGGTACCTACCGTCCTATTAAGCAAGTTCCATGTTTAGATGATTATAAGGAATTGAGGATAAGCTTAGGATGAAACTCTCCTAGTGGTTTTAGACTATGAAAGCTTGTTGTTGCAATATCATTTTTGAGGATCGAAATAAGCATAATGATAGTTGGTAGTTGTGGTTAAGAATTTTAGTGGTTCTTTAAATGTTACATGGAAAAATTGTTGTCTTTAAATGTTGGATCCTAACGGGAATAAATACTTTGTGGAATTTGGATTGGATGACACAACTTGAGGAATATTGTCATAAGCGAAAACCGATGAATTAAGATTCTGAAGGAGCTAAATAAATTGATTTACGGTCGCATTGCTCTACGATTGGCAAAAGTTAAGTGAAATGAGATTGTGTGACTAATCTCTTTTGAGGTTTGTGATTTAACTTTCGAAGATGAGAAAGTTCATTGTTAGTAATTTAGGGTAATGAATTTTGGAATAAATTGGATCAAAGGATTTCATGGTAAGTCTCTTTTACCTTGTGGTTGTTAGCGGTCTTGTTTCCCTAAATATAAATATTTTGATGGTGGTTTCCAATAAGAGTTTCGATGGACCTTAGAAGATTCTAATTGAATTTGAATAATTGGGAGTTGTTACTCGAAGTGTCATGATTATGAAATATTTTGGTAGGAATCTGATGATTGAAAATGTTGAGGGAAATGCACAGTCTTTTGAGACTCGTGAACTGTCGCAGTTAGTGATGTAAACCGGAAAATGACTATCTTTTCTAGTAGAAATTATTTTACGAAATCTTTTCCGTAATTCTTAGGTTGTTAATTAAGATTTTATGTTTCGAGTCGAATTTAGAATTTCCGAGTTCGTATGGGCATTTCTGAGAGGATTCCATAAAATCACCAGTTTTTTAAGTCGTCTTTGACTTTTCTTGAATTTTAAGTCGTCTTTGACTTTCTTGAATTTTAAGTCGTCTTTGACTTTTCTTGAATTTTAAGTCGTCTTTGACTTTTCTTGAATTTTAAGTCGTCTTTGACTTTCTTGACGTTGGAAACCGTCTTTGACTTTTCTCCTACATAACTCACACTACTCCCTCCTTGACCTAATTTTTCATTCAACACAAAATCAAACACAAAACTCTTTCTTCTTCTTTAAGAAACTTTCCCTCTTTGAATATCGATCTTAGAATTGTCGTAACTTCTTCGTTACTTGCTAGAATTCACGTAAGTTCGTCTTATTCTTCCCCTCTTACCTTCCTCTATCCGTATTGGTAATAAAATTACCGTCTTTCTCGCTTTTTAAATTATCCGTCTTTCTCAAGATGAATGATATTCGTCTTTTATTATCTAATTGTTGTAGGTGGAGACTAGGAAAGCTTAGTAACCGTTTAAAGACGCGTAAAGGTAACGGTGAAGGGTTACTCGATATCATTTACGTGTTTTATGTGATTTCTAGGATAGAAACCGTATGTAGATTATGGTTAGTAAGCTTATGACTTGTATTGTTGTTGATGGATGTTGTTAGTTGTTAGTTGATATGAGAATTGATAATTTGTAATGATAAATGAGGTTTGTGTTGTTGATAACATGTTGATTTTTGTTCGTCCTTGAGTCCCGTGAAGGACGCAGGCTGCGTTGGGGGACGCAGGCTGCGTCGTAGGACGCAGGCCGCGTCACCCGCTGGAAACAGAATTTTTCCTGCACTGACCCCTTTTCGTAAAATGATCATATCTCCTTCGTTACTTGCTTGTTTTGGGCGTGTGACATCTCGTTGGAACCGTAAGAGGATAAGCTATTACCTCCACTTTGAATTTCTGCATTCCCATATCTAGAACTCTAGTTATGACCGTTTGAAGTTGACCCTTGTTTCCGTTGGTTTCCAAACAATGTTGTTTTGGAGAGGTGATCTATGTTTTTATTCATTATGCTCCCTAAACTTGTTCTAATGCTTATGTATCATGTATTGACTCATGTTTATAATATTTAAACTTATATGATTCCCTATTCTCATGTTTTGTGACGGTTTTTGGTATGTTCCCACTTTGAGTCGGTTTTTACAAATGATACGGTTTGAGCACTATTTTGTCTTGTGCTTTGTACTCTCATTCCTTTGGCTACCCTCCCGTTCGTAAGGCTGGAATGTCGGAACGGAGAGGTATCCTACTGCTTAAATGCATGTGTTAGTGGGCATATGACGACGTTGTTGGGGAGTTGAACGCTATGCGTTGTTAGGACCGGCCGTCAATTGTTGTTTACTGCGAGGTGGTGTTATTTGCATGTAGCGTAACCGCATGTA
>JAIUZE010009948.1:0-19571 GCA_022085475.1 Heliosperma pusillum | reverse complement strand
TTTTTTGTCAAACACAACCTTTAAAAAACTTTTTCTTCCAAACATCACCTTTAAAAAAAGAAATTGTCAAACACAACCTTTAAAAAGATATTGTTTGCCAAACACAACATTTTGGGCGGATGACTCAACATTTTGATCATAGTTTGACGTCTTGCAATAGGGTGATTTTCAGTCGATGTTTGAGATAGTAAATGAGATCGATTTAAAGTGTTCTTGAACTCGTAGGAAAGGTGGGAGTACATGCTTTCCAACCGTTGTCAACACGGTCGTCAAAGGTGGTCTTATGCGTGGTCAATTTGTGTGTAAAGTAAGGCGGGTCAAAGACGGTTTTTGTAAGTTTGGGTTTACAACGGGTGGTCAGGAGTTTTGCGTGGGTTTTTTAATGGGGTTATAGTGCTTTGTTTGGTCTGAAATTTGGTATGTAGGTTGAGGGGAATAGAAGGTAGGTCGTAGTTGTGTTTTTTCTAGTGGTTGTTCGTTGGAAGTAATGTTTCGAGAAGAGTGAAGTATAAGTAAAAACAAAACAACATAAAGTTAAAGTATAATTTTTTCGTGGGTCACATCCCTCCCTTCGAACCACTACTTGCAACGATCGACCGCAACAAAAAACATAACTACGACCTACCTTGTACTCCCCTTTACCTACATAACAAATTTCAGACCAAGTAAAGCATCATACCACCATTAAAAGACCCACGCAAAACCCCCGACCACCCATTGTAAACCCAAACTTACAAAAACCCTCTTTGACGCGCCTTACTTTACACACAAATTGACCACGCATAAGACCACCTTTGACGACCGTGTTGACAACGGTTGGAAAGTATGTACTCCCACCTTTCCAACGAATTCAAGAACACTTCAAATCGACCTCATTTACTATCTCAAACATCGACTGAAAATCACCCTATTGCAAGACGTCAAACTATTATCAAAATGTTGAGTACTCCGCCCAAAATGTTGTGTTTGGCAAACAATATCTTTTTAAAGGTTGTGTTTCAATTTCTTTTTTTAAAGTGGTGTTTGGAAGAAAAAGGTTTTTAAAGGTGGTGATTTGACAAAAAAAACCCTTGGGATAAGATAAGGAGGCTCATATGACATAACCTACAACCAGCGTATGAAGTTGCAAAAACACAAAAGGTCTTTTTTAGGATGACCCATAATAAAAATTGTCAACAAACTACTATTCCACAGTACATCAGTCATTATCCTTTAATCCACCTTACTCCATAGTCAAGTATCAGAGTATCTTTAGCTCCATTAGAAACGTAAACACAAAGCAAAAAATAATGCAAAAATAAACACGGTTAATAGTAGCCATGCTCCGACATTCCATAATTTTGTATGATTCTGCCGACTGAATTTGCTGTACAGCTAAACAAATAACGATGCTATGCAACCAAGGTGGTCGGTCAGTCAGCCGGTCAAAGGTACAATGAGTTTACGTACCCGCATTTAGCGCAAATCAAAATCTCAAAAAAAAAAAAAAAAACTGGTAAGGCAACGGTGCTTTGAATAGGAATATTAAAGCCAAAACTAAAAGCTTAACATATATACCTTGTAAATTTATTCTTCTTTGGCTAATGTCACGAAATGTGTATATTTTTTCATTCCTTGACTGTGAAAACAACTCAATTCCCAAGCCAGGAAGAAAAACAAGAAGCAGCAGAAATAACTACGCAGTTCTGCGTAGGAAATTTATAATGTACTCAAACCAACTCCATGTACTCTAATCCATGAAGATCATTATGCTCGTTTGAGCATCAAGAGAAAGGAAGGAAAAAAAAAAAAAAAAAAAGGGACAAAATCTCCCTGGAAAAAACAATCTCTTTTGCTCGAATCAGCTCGTTATGCTTTCCTCATAGGAAACGACATTTGTTTTGAGGGATATAAGTGGGAAAAGAATAGAACACTATGATTCCATTTGACGAAGTTTAGTTCACATATTTCTAATTCCCAAGTCCCAACTATTTAATCCTAGACTATCTCCTAATCTCATCCCATACATTGAGGCTTCAACGATAAAGACCACCACCATAAGCTTTGACATACGACGTACTATGACCATGACCATGACCATGACCACTGAAAGCACAGCCACTACCCATCATCTACTATCACCATCAGTGCCACACATTCACTACCACCCTCACCACCACCGCCAAGTCACCAACCCCACTTAAAAGCATAACAGATCATAAAGCAACGACAATAGCATCAGAATAACCTCGTAGCTCGACCTTGCACTCTATACATCAAAGTTCCAATGTACCACTTAACTACCCTTCCTTGACCTAATGACAGGCCCACCATCCTCATCAGAGCCACTTCTGCTCCTTCAGCCGACCTACCGGATCATAAATGAGTTATCAAGGTTTTGAAGTTTACCGCAACCATATATTGAGAAGATATGGACAACAATATAGAGAGACGGCGGTGATCAAGCCACAACTGCGAATGGCGACTGACGAGAACTACTCTCTAATCAAGATTTAATAGATTGGCCTCTCTTTAATGTTGGGTGAGAATCACACCTCGGTTTGAGCGTATTCTATCAGGATGTTGGAGTATTTAAAGAAACTTAGGCAAGCTTGCCACCCTGTCAAACGCCGGGCTCCAGAACTACTCCCTCATTCAAGGGAACTGACTACCACCATCCTCTCCACACCGACAGCTGGCATTTTTAGTTTGGCTAATCTGACAATTGCATGCTGAGTAAGAATTATAAATGGTGATTGACTGCAGTTGCTACCGCATAGGAGAAAGAGAGTGACAGGTGGGAAATGTACTCATGGTGGATATATGGATGAAGAGGCAAGAGCTGACAATTAGAGGATATGAACACATTACCCCATCCCAAACTAGAAACTACCAACCCAAACAGCATGAGGAATTTTGATTATTTAGTATCTTCTTTCATTTCATTTCCATTCCCTTGGTTTAAAGATATGACACCTTAAATTTTTTACATAAATAGATTGGCTGGGACTTCAATTTCTCAAAATGTTCAAAAATCAAAGAAGCCAGTAATAGGTCTGAAGTGGAGGACATGACTGCTTGTTGCCTCAAGTAATAAATTGAAGTTTATCAGAAGATAAATTCCTACTTTCTATCATGGAGATCTGTAGATCATACTGAATTCCTCAGTATTGCAAACTTCGAGAATAGCTGAAGTTAAGCTAGAGCTGGAACTCAGAACAATCGTTACCCACATAATACCGAAGGCAGTGTTATGAAAAAGACATGAAGTTAGAATAGATATAAATTGGACGGCTCCTAGAAGACAAGAGACAACAAGTTGACAAAAATATGGAGTAGAAATTTAGAAAGACAGCATAACCACAGCAAAGAAAGATACGCAACTTTCAAAGTTTGGAAAGACACCCTCACAGAGTTCAACCAAGATGGAAACTTTATCGGCCAGCAATCTCTGACATGAGAAACAAGATATTATTGTGATTTGTTCAATTTTCGTGTAAAAAAACTACTCCGTATGTATATGGAGCAAAATATTTGCTTTAATATTGTTTAAATGGTTTTCTGGAAAGAAGGTTTTCTGGGTGAGACAGTGGCCACCAAAGAACAATACACAGTAACATACTTCAGTGAGATACTCAGCTCCATATTCGATCGTGCAACTGAAACCTGAGTATTCTGTATATAAGGTACCTTATCCTGCTAATGCTAACTGGAAATGTGAATTTAAGTACTATTTTGATGCAAGCAAATATTCTTAATTATTTATCTACAATTTTAGGTGGTACTATAAAATCAAAATAGGCAATGCCATCTTGACAATCATTCTGAGGTTAACTCTTTCACACGTAAAAGTTCACGTAATATTTAGACAGATGCAAAAATGATGCACATCAGAGCAAGAAAATAACTCTAGCCTACCTTGTAGAGAAAGAATGTTGACGTAAGAAAGCACGAGCAAGGTCAGATAACAAGGAAGAAGACATCAAAAGCATACACACTTTGAACTAAAACCGTCATTCCATTCACCATTAGGGAAGATTTACAGAAACCAGCATTGGACCCAACTTAGGTATGTCATCTCCCATAGCTCCCCTTTCTTGTTCATATCTAAATATCAACAGATGCTTCTCTGGTTCCCCTTCAGTTCTCAAGGTTCACTCACAAACCTTGCAATACTATTGAGCAAGACATCCACAAAGACGCCTGGGACTTCTTTGGATGGAGAAGAGCTCAGGATAGGAAAGTTATAGCTTCAGACTACAATGTTAGGATTACCAAAAGCCAAAAGTTCAAAGTGAAAGAGTTGAATTCGACAAATGCCAAACAAAATTGAGTCCCGTAGATTTCAGCACACAATTTCCAATGAAGTAAGAGTAAGACACATATTTCCCAAAAGAACTACTATGGTGAGTCCTATCCCTACCCCAAGCCACACAAAAATCTAGAAATAGCAAAATGTAACTAAAGCAAAAAGATATTGGTGCTTCGAGACATCATGAAAAAAAGTCACAATAGAGTAAGATAGGAAAGTCGGCGATTTCAAGTCTGCTCCAGAAATGCAGAATCTAGTATGAATATTCTTGTAGAATAAAATCTGCAATATGAAGTGAACTATGCATTATCTTGCAAAGGAGTATACATTTCTTAGGATGACCGTTTGAACTCCAAGGAACCAAGATAGCAAGAAAACATAAGACCATCATTATGCACAATGTTTCATAATCAGATATAGCATAATAAAAAAAGCAACATGAATGAGAGAGATAATTGTGAGACATACGATAAACTAAATAAGTTAGAAAGCAAGATAACTGAAATGGTAGGTTAATAAAATAAAACACATCAAATTAATGTTGTGTAATTGCAGCATGCTTCTCACTGAACAATGGAAATGGGGAGTACAAGTACTTGGGAAAAAGATGTGCACGTGCATAAAGAACCACAAGTACACAAAAACAGTGAATTGAAGTATACATACCTCAGCTTCCTTTTGAGCAGAATTAATTTGCACAAGTTCCTGTTGCAGCGAAGATATTTTTTGTTTCTCAGCTGCAATTTCTTCCTGCAATTTTGTCTTCTGCTTTTCCCAAGCTAACAATCTCTTTAAACACTTCTTTTCCCTTTTTGCAACCTCCAAACATGTTGTCACAGACTCCGATGCACTCAACTTAGAAGCCTCCATCTCTGCTCTCGTTTCAGCATTCTCAATCTCAAGCTGCCTAACAGCGGCATTTGCACGGTCTACTTGGCTACTAGCCTTCCTTAAAGCATTTTCCATTTCTGAAAGCCTCTTCATTGTCGTATCTTCCAGGGTCTGTTTTCCCTTTTTCAACCTTTGGGTCTCCTCCCTCTCCATCCTCAATAACTTAAGTTCTGTCAGATCACTACTTAGTTTCCTAGCAGCTTGCATTGCTTTCTGATGAGCCCAATCCTTTCTCTCCTTCACCTGCTTCTCTAATTCCTTTACTTGTTGCAACAAAGTCAGGACTATTTCATCCTTTTGATCCTCTGTAATACTCTCCAAATTCTCATCAAGATTCATATCACGAAATTTATTCAAGACAGAATCAATCTCTTGGTTAGATTCTTGACACACCTGATTAGGTTCATCAGATACTTTTGAGGAATCTCCATTTGTTGTTACGCTTGTACAAGGTTGAGACTGCAATTGTGGCTGCCGTTGCTTCTGTTTTGAGCGGAACCCAGCAGCAAAGGCTGCAACATTCCTTTTTAACAAAGACTTCATGGAAGGACTCAGATTAAACCGCTTAGCACACTCAAACTCCCTCTGAATGCTTGCCTCTGAGCACGAAAAAAGCTCGCCAATCCCATTGACAGAAGCCTCGGAATTGGCCCTATTTCCAAAACCCCAACCCCCATGAAACTGGCACATCCCTGGGGGAAGAATAATTTTAGAATCAGCTGCACTGGTATTAACACTCTCCATGTTGCACATTGCATTACTGGGTGTATTACTAGGTGACTGAAGCATCGGAATGTCAATAGTACTCGCCCGTCCTACATGTAGATCACTCATAAGAAGACACCACATGGCATCCCCTCGACTCAAATGGGGACGAACTTGCTGCAACAAGTAAACCATACCTGCAAGGGTATACTCCTCTAACTGCTTCAACTCGGTAAAAAAGAACTCAGACTTCTCTGGAATCCCGTCATTTCCACAACAACCATTAGTCAAATAAGCCAACGAATTATGCAATATATTCGCCAACACATCCATACCACCATAGCAATGTCCATTCCTCAATACCGCCTTCAATGCAACCTCTTCATCATACCCCAACTCAACAAGCTTTGAAACCGCCTCATTATACAAAAACTCCAAATGTTTCAGCAGAATCTTCATCAATTGTTCCTCAGTACAGTAACCCCACCCACAATCATCAAAACCCGGGTTCGGAGCAGTGCTAGAATTTGATGGGTTGCTGGAGTTTGCAGCATTAGTATTAACGTTATCATTACTGGTTTTATTACAAGTATTATTTTCATCGAAACCGAGGTTGTAAGTCCATGGTTTAAGCTCAGATTCAAGCATAGATTTAGCCATTGATGAAGTTCTATCATTCAAATGATTATGATCAACATCAGATTGTTGTGTAGGCTTCACAGATCGTCCTCTACGATTAGTTTTAATATGCTTCTCTCTCACAGTACAACCCATTATATATTTCAACAACAATTAACAAAAGTAATAAATACCCACTTTAGTACTGATCAAATAAGAAAAAGGGTAGCTGAGAAACTTAAGATACAATCAAAGATAAACAAAAAAAAATTCCAACTGTAAATTGATGCAAGAAAAATGGGGAAAATTTGCAGGGCAAAAGATTGAATATTTAGAGGAATTGATTGAAGGGGTATGGAAATGAACTCACAGATGATGATGATTATGATGATGATGATGACGAAGATGATAAATTGAAGATCTGCGTCAGCTAATTTTGTGGTGGAATGGTTGGAAGCAACATTTGTATGATGTTATGTTATGTGTGTGTGGGTGTAATATCAATAGGGCTGCGCATAGACAAAACCACAGTGTGAGAATTCAGAAATTGTGAAAAAGTATATATATGATCTGTGTGTGTATCATCTAGGTAGCACCAAAACGGACCCGGACACGGACACGGACACGACACGGACACGTGATACGGCATCTCGTGAAATTTAGGACACGGGACACGGCATTTAAATTTAATAAAATATATATTTTATAGTTATAAATAACATACAATTTTATTTTTGTATTAGTATTTGATATTAAATGTAAATAATTGAGTGTAAAACTTGATTTAACTATAATTTATTCTAATTTTCCACCCAAACTCATCTTCTAATCAATTTTCCCACCCAAACTCATCTTCTAATCAACGTCTTCTAGTCTTTCAATCTCACATTCCTTATTTATAGGTGTCCGTGTGTCCGTGTGTCCGACACGGTGTCCGACACGGGACGGCTGATTAGGAGAAGTGTCCGTGCTACCTAGTGTATCATATAAGATCCGGATAAAGAGAGAAAGAGTAGGTTGTAAGAAGGACTAAATCGGAGGTAAGAATGAAAAAAAACGCAGATGGGTAAACCCGACTCGGTTTTGAGTTGCGTCGGGTTTGGATTTGGTCGGTTTAAATTGTCGGACCGTGTTGGGTTGTTTAGGTTTCGGGTAATTTAAATTGGGGTATTTAGTTGTAGGTTAAACAAAATCACCGGTAATCTGGCATAATACGGGTTTGGTTCAAATGAATGTCAATTCAAGTGTTATAATGTGGATACGACGTGGGTTCGGAGAAGATACTCACTTAAGCCATCTCGAGTTAACGGTCCATTTTTAGACAAGTGAAGATAAAGATTTACCTTTGCAACGATATTGGCCAAGTATGAAATGGCCTTATGCGTTGATAGGCTATGGCATACATAATCAAAGATAAATACCCTATACACAAATAAATGTAGTACGAGGGGTCGAACACAAGGAGACGGGAATTTCGTTATGAAATGCTATGAATGGACTACTATCAAGTCGGTTTAACGGTTTGGTTTGGTTTGATGTTTAGCTAACTATGATGCAAATCAAATAATATTAAAAGAGTCTAGGGGAGTCGGGTCACTCATTCAAATACGTAAATGCTCATGTTAAACATAGGAATTCTTAATATTGTTAATTGTTTAGGCTAAAGACATCCATCTCTCGATATTAGTGTCAACCTTAGGTCGAGTCCTAGAGAACTTTCGTTATGACTAGAGTCGTCCTACTACACATGCTTAGTCTAATCCGATTCCGTGCCTCTCGACTTGTAGAATGAATTAACAAATTTAATCAATGTGATTGGCCAAATAACAAAGATTAACAAAACAATACAAGCATGTGATAGAAACAATTTACCAATATTAGTTCATCCTTATTTTAACATTTACAACTTACTAATTATGCATGGCTTCCTTAATCCCTAGACAAATGAAATTACTCACTCATGTTGATGTTTAGACTGATAGTATTTGATATAATAAGCATGATGAATATAAAATTATAAAGGAAAACAACTTGTTAATAAAATCTGCTACACTAAGTGAATGAAAACTAACAATTCTAGTGTAGATAACAATGAAACTATGATTAACTAAATGTTACGATTAAGTAAATGATTTGTAAGGTAAATGACGGAAATGAATACTAACATAAAACTAGAATTAGGATTACCGCAATAGAGAAATATAACTCGGAAATGAAGAACAAATAACCCAAATGCTTGAATGGAAAGATTGAATTACAACTTTGAAATGTAACCAAATGTTTGAACAAAGTAAATAACTAAAAGTTTAACTAGATATGAAACTAAGAGAAACTTGTGCTTGAACTAAGGAAATTGTAGTGAAAAGATATGTGAAAGATGTGTGTAAAGATGAGTAAAAGATATGTAAAAAATGTCGAAGTCCCTCTTCTTTATATAGGGAGAGGGACTTGAAACGGTTGTGTTCACAGAAGCCAAACCCCGATCGGGGAATGGGAACCCCGATCAGGGTTTCCTTAATCCGGGTACATTAGCTTAATTGCTCCATTTAATGCTTAAGGAATTCTAAGCTATGCCTTTAAACACCTTAATTCTCCGGTTAATTGCATAGTTTAGGGTTTCCTTGAGCATCTAAAGGAGTATCCTATGCTTGAGTTGTGGGCTCCTTGCTTTGGGCTTCATTTTTAGTTCTTTTCATTTCAATCCATTTCACAAATCTTCATGCTTGGCTTGTCATTCTCCTTTCATGGTCCATTTTGCTTCCATTAGCTTGTTGGACTTTGGTGTTTGCTAATTGTGTTAGGAAAAAGCCTCTAAATGCTTAGATTCCTACAAAACATAGCAAAAACGAGCAATGCACCTCGAACAGGTAATTAGCTCACAAATATACTAAGCAAAGTATAATAATCATGTAAAATCGAGCTAAATTAGGGAGTAAAATCATATAAAAACTAGACATATCATGCGTTGACGTCCTAGCCACAAGTGTGTAATCGGCCGCTGATCAACCATTTTCATTTATTAGTCATTTTCGTCCACATTTTAAAGCCTTTTGTGATGATAACCTTAGCGTCGGTGGGTCACCAGCCGCTAGTGCACCAGTTGTGGGGTTTTCCTCACGCGTTTTACATGCTTGTAAAGTTTCAATGTTTAGATTGACGGGGTAGCCTTGTATAAGTTGTTTTTATTCTAAATAACAAAGGAGGTGATGATCAGATTTACTATTCTCTTTAATATGTAAGAAAAATGCAAGTGATAGAGGAATTCCAAGCAAAATTTCTAAGTGTCCCAAGGATGATAAGATTATTATCAACTAATTGTTGAGATTTCTTCTCATGTGTTTGTCGAGGCATTGTACCACATCGGTAGAAAAATGATAAAGCTATTTTATAAGTAAGTAGGTTACTGCTCCTATCACCAATTGGTTTTAGGGCGGAACCTCACTTGCTTATGGTCCAGTTTTTTTGCTTGTGATCCGGTCTCTTGCACCTATACTATAAACACGTTGTGGAGGACTGTACAAGCTAGGTTGCACGGACACGACCCAAATTTGCCCTCCGTGTGTCCGACACCGTGTCCGACACGGACACGCCTAGGACACGGCTGAAAACGTGTCTGACACCTCAAAAACCGTGTCCTCGGTTCCAATTTAATTTATGTCGTGTCGGACACGGTCCAAAAAAAATGGACACGGGCCGTTTTTGTTTGGACACGCCTTTTAGTGATGTTTCAAAACAATAAGCCCCAATTTTATTCATGACACAACCGCCACTCACCTGTTTCTCTTGCTAAAACAAACACATCTTACCGTCGCCCCTCGCCGCATCTACTTGCCACCGGCGCCACATCTGCTCGCCGTCGTCGGCCGCCATCTCGTCGTCGATAACAAGTTCATACTTTCTTTTCCCTAATTTTGGGGTTTTGTTATTCACTAATTAATCCCAAATTCATTCTTTTATTTGTAAATAAAAACATAGATTCATATTTGTAAACATTTGGGATGCTTGAAATGAACACCACACTACCATATTTGTATTATTGATTTGGTAAATGCTTGAAATGAACACTTCTACAGGACTAAATTGGGTTGTTGGTGTTGACGTGTTGTCAATTGAATAGCATGTTGGTGTTGTACTGTTGTTAATTGAATAGCATGATGATGATGATGTATTTGATATTAGGATTTAGGATGATGGTGTATTGGTTGTTGGACCAATTTCATAGTTTTGATAATGACATGTGTTTACGTAATAATATGTTTTACTCGATATATCATATGCGTGTAATTGTGTGCTTTAGTCTTATTATAGCTAGCAACAATTATGAGAAGAAAGATCAAAGTTAGGCATAACTTTGATAAAGTCTGTGAGACAAAGTTATAACAACTTCAGGAATAACTTTGAAAGTGAACATGAAAGTTATAGCTAACCAGGCATAACTTTAAAGAAAATCGCTTCAAGCAAGATCTAAACCTTATGTTAAAGATAATTGTGTTAAATATGTCAACGACAACAAAAATCAAACTAATTTTGTTAAAGTACATGACGTGTCTAGTGTTAATGAGTCTGAACCTGAATCTCAACGTGATGAGGTTAGAAATAATGAGTTCAGGTGGTTTTATGACATAGCTTTCGATTACACATCTGTACCTTCAAAATCTAAACCTTATGTGAATCAGAAGCAGTCATTTAAACCTAATGTGCGTCACACCAATAACAAACATAATAAACCTAGCAAGCCCTATCCTAAAAAGAAAAGAATTGTCAAACAGGTATGGGTTAGGAAGGATCAAATATATAGAGTCACTAACCAAAAAGGACCCAACTTAGCGTGGGTACCTAAAAGCTGTATTTGATTCTCTTGCAGATAATAGTGAAAGAAAATAATCTATGGTATCTCGACAGTGGTTGTTCGAGACACATGACCAGAAACAAGAATCTTTTTCTTTCACTAGAGCCCTTCAACGGTGGCAAGGTCACCTTTGGAGACAACAAGAAGGGCAATATAATCGATGTAGGTAAGATTGGTATATCTTCTTCACATGCTATTAATAATGTATATCTGGTAGATGGCCTTAAGCATAACTTGCTAAGCATCTCTCAACTATGTGACAAAGGCAACAAAGTCGTTTTTCATTCAAATGTTTGTCGTATCATAGTTGAAGGTACTAGCAATGTTATCGTAGAAGGTCTACGTAAACGGAACGTGTATATGATTGATTTAAACAAAGTCACTACAAGTTCCTTTACGTGCATGAAAGTCACTGTGGATGATTCATGCTTGTGGCACAAGAGGTTTGCACACATCAGTCCAACAATTTTAAAGAAACTTAAATCGTGGGATTTAGTTGAGGGTTTACCCTCAATCAAATTCGAACAAGAGAAGATGTGTGACTCATGTGCCCGTTGTAAACAAGTTAGATCTTCTTTCAAACCGAAACGAGTAGTAAGTACAGAGCGTCCACTTGAGTTGGTACACATGGATTTGTGTGGACCTATGAAAGTCAGAAGCCGTGGTGGATCAAGGTACGTATTCGTCCTAGTCGACGACTACTCAAGGTATGTATGGCCTATCTTTCTATTTACTAAAGATGAAACTTTCGATGAGTTTGTGGTACTAATGAAGCTCGCCCAAAACAAGTATGATAAAAAGTTAGTTTCCATTCGTACGGATCATGGCACCGAATTTGATAATCAAGCTTTTATAGAATATTGTAGGGAGAATGGTGTATGACATAACTTTTCTGCACCACGAACCCCACAACAAAATGGTGTCGTGGAACGTATGAATAGAACATTAGAGGACATGGCCCGCACTATGCTTTTGTGTAGTGGCCTTCCTAAAAGTTTCTGGGCAGAAGCCATTAGTACTGCATGCTATGTGCACAATAGATCTATGATTAGACCAATTCTCAAAAAGACTCCCTATGAACTTTTAAGAGGGAGAAAACCCAATATAGCTCACCTTCGTTGCTTCGGGAGTAAATGTTTTGTCCATAATAATGGAAAAAGTAATTTAAGCAAATTTGATCCACGAAGTGACGAAGCTGTGTTTGTTGGCTATTCTAATCATAGTAAAGCTTTTAAAGTTTTTAACAAAAGAACTTTGTGCATAGAAGAAAGTGTTCATGTTGTATTTGATGAAGATAATGTGCCTGAACAAGTTGAACAGAATGAAGAAGAAGAAGACATGAATGATCCAGACTTTCGCCTTTCAAGGGAAGACGAGCCAGATAATAATGAAGAAATTATTGAAGGAATCAATGATGAACTTGATAAATCCGCAAATGACCCTGAACAGAGAACCGAGACAATTGTTGATGATATGAATGTCTCCTCTCAAAACAAGGAAAAGAAAACTAAAGTTATAGCTGATGATGCTATAACTTTGAACCAGAACCAAGATGGTGTAACTGAAGTTGTACCAACTTCAGCTATAACCCCAGAGTCCAACTCAGGGGGAACCAATCTTGATTCTGAATCATTTGAGGAAAGTGATAGTTCATCAGATAATGATGAGCCTAGGAACTCTAAGAAATGGAAATATAAGAGTTCTCATCCTATGGATAGTATCCTGGGAAGTTTGAATAAGGGAGTTCAAACGAGGCGAACATTAAATAACTTTTGTTCATTCTATTCTTTTCTATCTACCATAGAGCCTACCAACATCAAAGAAGCTCTTGCAGAATCCGACTGGATTGTAGCAATGCAAGAGGAGCTTCAACAGTTTGAACGTAATAAAGTCTGGCACCTTGTGCCACGACCTTCAAATCGAACTGTGATTGGTACTCGATGGGTATTCAGAAATAAATTGGATGATTCAGGAGTTATAGTTCGTAACAAGGCTCGATTGGTCGTTCAAGGTTATAATCAACAAGAAGGGATTGATTATGACGAGACATTCGCTCCAGTAGCAAGACTTGAAGCTATTTGCTTGCTCATCGCCTTCGCAGCTCACAAAGGAATGAAATTATTCCAAATGGACGTTAAGACTGCATTTCTTAACGGTTATTTGGAAGAAGAAGTTTTTGTTGAACAACCTCCTGGATTTTTAAATAGCAAGTTTCAAAACCATGTTTTTAAACTCGATAAAGCTTTATATGGTTTGAAGCAAGCGCCTAGGGCTTGGTACGACAGATTATCTAAATTTTTATTACAAAACAATTTTAAGAGAGGATCTGTCGATAAAACCCTATTTTTAAAATCTGAAGGTTCTAATTTACTTGTTACTCAAATTTATGTAGACGATATTATTTTTGGTTCTACTAACAATAAATTGTGCAAGTATCTTTCAGATCTTATGACCTCAGAATTTGAAATGAGCATGATGGGAGAATTGAAATTCTTCCTAGGATTGCAGATTCAACAAACCAAAGAAGGAATAAAGATTCACCAACAAAAATATGTCAAGGAGCTAATCAGAAAATTTGGTATGGAAAACGCTCATCCAATGGACACACCTATGGTAACTGATAAAAAGTTGACCTTGGACGAAAATGGTAAGTCCGTAGATGAGACTACATATCGAGGTATGATTGGTTCTTTATTATCTTTAACTGCAAGTAGACCTGACATTATGTTCAGCGTATGTGTCTGTGCTAGATTTCAATCATGTCCTAAGGAATCACATATGATTGCAGTTAAACGTATCTTGAGATACTTAATTGGTACATCTAACTTATATTTATGGTATCCACTTGAGTGCAATTTCGATCTAGTAGGATATTCAGACGCAGATTATGCGGGATGTTCTTTAGATAGAAAAAGTACCTCTGGATTTGCTACGTTTGTTGGACCATGCATAATTACTTGGGGCTCAAAGAAGCAAAATTCGGTTGCGTTATCTACTACAGAAGCTGAATATATCGCTGCAGGACTGGTATGTTCTCAACTACTTTGGTTAAAGCAACAACTATGTGATTATGGTGTTAATGTTGGTTGTATGCCTGTTTTCTGTGATAATACGAGTGCTATTATTATTTCTAAGAACCCAGCTCAGCATTCTCGTACTAAGCATATAGACATTAGACATCATTTCTTACGTGACCATGTAGAAAAGGGCAACATTAAACTCGAATTTTGTAGTACTGACAATCAATGGGCTGACATTTTAACAAAGGCGTTAGCGAGAAGACGTTTTGAGATTTTGCGGTTTGAAATTGGTTTAATCGGTAGCAATTAAATTCATCTTATTTATTTTGTGAACCTGCGTGACTGGCTAGAATAAGACGAGATTGTATGACTGTGTCCGCATATTTCATTGCTAGTATATTTGTGTTTAATATAATATATTTTACGTGAGTATCTTGCATATTAAGTGTCTTATGGAAATTGAATTATGAACCACATTTTTGCCAAAAACCTATATTATTCACTTTCCAAAATTGAGCCAAACTCCATGTTAGCCGAAATTCTCAAATAAAACCACCCAACCATATCTTTTTATTTACCAAATTCTATCCTTACCATATCACAACAATTAACTACCCAAGATTCCCTTTCCTTCCAAAATTCAAAAATAAAAAAAAAATAAAAAAAAGGAAATAAGGGACTTGGAGCCGGCACCCCATGTGCCAAGTACAAAAGCAATACCCAAATTCTTACACCTCATAATTACCCATCACTTTCACCATCAAAACACTTCACCAATTTTTTTACTCCTTCTCCTTCCTCACGCCACCCACAACAAACAAAAAAATTTACCCAAAACCTTTCAACCTTCATCCATGGCTTCCACTAGATCAAAAATCTCCAAAAACCCAAACCCAAAAACTCCTAAGCCTAGCATGCCCACAAATACATCTCCTAATCCCACACAAAAAACTCCTACCATGAACCAAACCGAGTCCGGTGCGGGTCTTGAGGGTACAAAAAGAAGAAGGTTAAATAAGGGCAAAGCTAGAGTCCAAGAAGAAGCTACAACCGAAGTTGCTGACACGGTTCCCGAGGTGATTACACGGGTTACACTCCGTGATTTTTCTCCTCAAGAAACATCTTCCGGGCTTGATAAACTCCGTCTCACGAAAGATGAAAGAAAGCTTGTAAACCGAGTTGCTCAGTACGGAATACATGGTGGTCGTCATTATCCGAAAGCTTGGTGTGACAAATATAGGGCTTTAGGATTCTTTACCGACTTTTTAAATTTTCAAGAATGGGAAATCGTGGCACAGTTTTCGGGTCCAGTCTATCCTATTGAGGTAATACAGTTTTTCGCTTCTGTTTCATTAACCGATGGAGTGTTGAATGCCGTCATTAATGGCCGTTCAGTTTCGATTTCCGTGACGGACTTTTGTATTCTGTTTTCGGTTCCTGATGATGGAATCAAAATCAATCCGAGTACGTCATGGGATGAACTGACGGACATGGCTAAGTTGGAAGTTAAGAAATACTTTGATGTTGGAACTTCTTTGTCGAGTTGTGTTTTGGCGGGAAGTGTGTCCCTAAAATTGAAATTTCTGTTAAACTTTTTATGGAACACCGTAATTCCGCGTCGGGGAGGACGGACAAGATTGCATGTTATGAGATGTGTTGGGGCCAGTGTCCTCCACAGTTAGTGCAATAACATAAATAAATCTCTGTAGGTTCACAGGGTATACTTTGTATTGTAATCAGTTGATTAACGTTTATCGATAACGGTTGGCTTGCTAGATAAGTTTGACGTTATCGTCATACAGATGGCGGTGATCAACTGGTCCCTAAAAGTCACACCTAAAAGATGTGATTGAGAGATGTGATTATTTGAGAAAATAATCATATTGATGCCTTATTAAATGACTAAAAGGTTAGTCGGTGTTTTGACTAAAAGGTTAGTCAATGTGATGATGATATAATTATTTAATAACGATTAAATAATGTTAGCTAAGACGAATTAACTGTAATTCGTAAATTGAATATAAAAGGTTATATTTAATTGTTGTATAATGTAAGCTAATTAAACATAAACCGTTATAATTAATTGAAAAATTATAAATATACGGATATTTATAATTAATGATATATTATAATGTCGGTCTTTGACTAATGACGATTATAATATATTACATTATATTAAAAGCTAAAATGACCGGAAAAAGTGTCCAGATACACTCGGGTTTTTCCGGTCAATGGGTAGTTATTTGAGGAGACTAAATCTCCTCATAAATAACCTAAGTGTGCCGTGAGAGGAGAGGGAGGAAGGAAAAATTCTAACCTAATTTTCTACTCTCTTGTGCCTCCATCACAAAAATCACAAAAAAACCTAAAAGTTAACTGTAACTTTTAATCATCTTTCTAGCAAAGGAGAAGGACATATCTCGATCTATCTTGGGTGAGACAATTAGGAGGATATCTATTTTGATATCTGTTCTTAGGCCGATTTTGCTAAGGACCAAAGGTTTAATTCGTTTCTCTATATTTTATATCGTTTTCATATCTATGACTTGCAATTCATATTATATAATTTTGTTATAATCCTAAATTTTAAGGGGATGTAAACTGTTATTTCCCACAAGTGGTATCAGAGCTTCTGGCTACAAAATTATATTATATGTTTTTCATTTTTATGAAATATAAATTTGAGAAGAAAAAAAAAATTGAATTTTACCGAAAAAAATTTAAAGTCACGGCTGGAATTTTTTTTTAGCCGTGTGATATTTTTTTTTTAGGGTTTTGTTCTTTCCATTGTTGATTTATTGATATTGTTATTTTAAAAGGTTAAAATTCAATATAATAAATTTGTGGTTGTTTTAATTTGATAAGGATTGAATTAAAATAAGATGGAATTTTTTTTTTTTTTTGATTTTTGTTGTTGCTATTATTTTCGGATTCATTGTTTTAAATTGATGATTTTTGAATAATGATTCAATTTTAATGATGTTCAAAGCGATTGTGATTAAATGAATATAAGGATAATCGATTTAATCATGATTTAGATGTTCTTTTAAAAAGGTTAAATTGAATAATCTAGTTTGAATCAATATATAATAACGATTAGATATTGAATTTTGTACCGATCTAGCAATATAGGCAACACCGGTTTTTTTTTTCAGTACATGCTGCCCGTGTTACTGTACTGCTACTGTTGAAAAAAAAAAAAATTTCTTGTTTTTTTTTTGCTGTTTACAGCAGTTTTTTTTTGTATTTATTTTACTGTTTTTCCGGTTTTTGTTTTAAACCGTTAGAAAGAAAGTTAAAAAAAAAAAAAAAATTTGTACTGGTACTGTTCACGTGAACAGTGATCCGTAAGAAAAAAAAATAAAAAATTTGTTTGTTTTTTTTTTTTGACATTATAAAGATAATGTTTGTTTGTTTGTTATTGTGAAAAGGTTCACAATAATGATACCCGATTATTTTAAAAAGGTTTAAAATAAAATGGATTATGGAAGATTAAAATTGTTGTGGGTAATTAAGGAATTGTCACATAATTTTGATCGATTTGAATGGTGGTTTGGATAATTAATCAACATAATTAATGAATTATGTTTTGTAGTATTAATTTATATAGTTGATGCATTTTTTTGTTGAATGAATGAATGAATGGTTTATTTTACGTATTTTTGCAATTGGTTGAAAAATGTAATACCTAGTGTGGCTTTAGTTAATCATGTTTTCGTAATGATGAAAATATGGTTTGGATGTAATTTTGAGATCTCGAATCTCCTTTTATTTTTCTTTTAATTATGTTTTGGAATTAGAATGTAAATAGGTTTATTTTGTAATTTTTAAATGTAATTTTAAGAAGACTAGAGCCGGAGATCGGATGCTCACTCCCGCTACATGGACCAAGATGAGACAAAGTCAAGCTTCTCGGGTCCATAAGGATGGATTCCAAACTTGTATTTAATGTTCATTTTGGTATATAGGCCACACTAGGACCGTTGTAATAGTTTACGTATTTTTCCGTTCTTTTGTTTTTCATTCACATGTTAAATAACTGCATCATATTCCGCCTAAACCAAACCACCTAAAATGCATGAAAAATGTTTCATATAGTTTGAATTTTAATCATGGACATACAGATGTCACTCGCTATTTAGGGCCATCACCTTAGTTAAATCATTCTCGAGTTGCTAGACATTCGTTCACTTAAAATGAATTTAAGTTAAGATGATGGGATCTTCCCCTATAAATTAAAATTGAGACTAGTCTTTATAGGGAAAGCTACTATGAGCCCCTTCTTCGTCGGAAGTCATAATATGACCCCTTCTACGTTGGGTAAGTAGTGAGTGTTGACCTATTTTATCTCATCATTATAGTACGAGTAATATCTCGTGATTATGATGGACTATAGATAGAATTTACAGAAATTTATCGACCAGGAATTCTAAAAGTAGAATTAGCCAAGAGGTTGGCTTATCACTTTACAGAAATTGAGTCTTGGGATCATTTATATAATTCTTGAGGAAGGTCAATTGTATAAATGCACGAGTCATCGAATTAAACAGTTTTTCATTAGACTCAAATTTAAAACGATGAAACTTATCATATTTATTTTTCCCACAGTCATATATTCAGATATAACTGCTATAACAAATGGCTGGCCATACTGATGACCCAATGCCAAGTGCCACGCTCGGACGTGAGTCCTGGCTTAAGATGTTCATGGACACTATGAATCAGTCAACGCGACTGAAGAATAACGGGTCCAACTTTGCGGACTGGGAGGCGTCATTACGGAATGCTGCCATTGCTGACGGTAAGCTCAAGTACTTGACTGAGCCACTACCGCCAAACCCAGGCCCCAATGCAGGAGCTAATGAATCACTTGCTTATAGTGATTTCGTAATGGAGGCGGGTGCGATAAAGAACGTACTCATCTTTTCAATGGAATTAAATTTGCAAAGGCGATTCATTGCCCAAGGTGCAAACAAGATTTTCACCACGCTCTCTAACGAGTTCTCAAAAGCTCCGAGGATCGTTAGCTATGAGCATACATGTCGCTTCTTTGAAGCGAAACTCCAGAGGGGCCAAGCAGTTAGCCCACACATTCTTGAGATGATTGAGAATGTCGAGAAACTGGAGGCACTTGGTTGCAAAATCGATGAGAAGATCGTCATAGACCGCGTTCTTCATTCACTTCATGATGGTTTTG
>JAIUZE010009947.1:0-20078 GCA_022085475.1 Heliosperma pusillum | reverse complement strand
TGCATTGTGATCTTTGACTTGTGTTTTGAATTGTTTACCATATTAGACTGCGGACACATTTTCATAAGTCGTAGATAGGTGAGTGTCTCTAAACATTTACACATAAAGAAATCACCTTTTACATACAATGAGTGTTCGAGTGTACCGTGAGAGTCCATTTGTCAAAAGATCATGCAAGAGCCGAAATTCTGTAGTGAAATTCTTTGCGCTACGCCGTTATGTAAATCTCAGCCATGTTTATGTATCATTCTTGCCCACGTTGCTTTTGGGTTATTATTCATTATATTTTCAAAGCTTTATGTTGAGATTTGTTTCCTGATGGTATAGTAGCCAATGCTTGCAACCTTGTCCTGGTATTGTTTGTTATGTTTACTTGAGGACAAGCAAAGGTTTAGCTTGGGGGAGTTTGATAAGTGAATATATGTATGATTTTAACCCCCAGTTTAGCTCGATTTTGTATGTCATTTGTGCTTTGTTAAGCCATTTTATGAGCTAATATCGTCTTCTAGGCGAATTCATGTGTTCTAACTTGTTTTGTAGGGAAAGTGACGTTTCTACGCCCTTTTTCTATATTCCCGAGCATTTGCCTAGAACCCGACGATTCAAAGAAGAAAGCTTGACCATGTGTAAGGCATTTCAAGAAGGTTCACTAACTTAAGAGAGAGAAGAAGCAGAGACGGTTTCGTAGTTGTCGGAAGACCAATCAATTAGACGGGAGAATTCATCGCTTTACATCATATCCAAGCAACAAACCCAATTGTATAAGTCAAGGGGGATGTTGTAAGTCAAGTCAAAGTGAAGGAAGATGAAGCGTTAGTCAAGAGTTTCCAGAAGACGACTTACCCGATCGGGTAAGTGTGTACCCGATCGGGTATGTGTGCTGCTTCGAGCATTGCGACTCCTTCATCCTATTTTTGACCTATGTATTTATTGCCCGACCTCTTCTCCACGAAACCCTAATACTATAAATAGATGCTCTAGCCTCACACACTCTCACACACTATCTTACACAATCTAATCCTATATTTCATACAATCTTCTTATTAGTTTTCTCTTTAGTTTTAGTCTTTCTAGTTTAAGTTTATCTTCTTCTTTTGTCTTTTGCTTCTAGTTTATTTTTGTCCATTTCATATCAAAACATTAGCATAGTTCAATAAGAATTTCAATCTTTGTATCTACTAGTTGGGTTCAAGAGTTGTAATTCAAAGTACGGTATTTCTATGCGAGGGATTTCTATTATTGTTATCACTTTCATCGTTGATCGTCACCTAGGTATTCCTAATTTATCCTTTGCTTATTGTTCTTTATTGCTTTCCATTTGATTGTCATTTTCTATTTCATTAGATTCATTTTCATGTTGTTATAATCATAGTTTCATTGCTTAGATTGTCGTATAGCGTCGTTATTATCGCCACATAGAGAGTCTAAATTATTGTCAAAATCAACTAAATATGCTTATCTTAACTTTCATTGTTAATATCAACATAACCATGAGTGAGTAGTCACCTTTCTAGGGTGTAGGGTAACCATGTTAGATTGATTAAAATATGATAATTGGATAAAGGAAATTGTGCTTTTAAAACATTGTGTCTATGCATGTTTGGACTTTAACGATAGTTGACGATTCTTGATCACAATCATTGACTAGTATGGAATTCTTTTCCAAGGTAGATATACAGGAATTGAATAGACAAAGCGTGACATAGTGGATTAAGACCTAGTAAATCGCACTAAAAGCCTGCTAGACCATCTGATCTATGATTGTAATGAACACACCATTCTTACGAACGCTCAATGAATTATTTGCATATCCTAAATCCAATTTCATTAATATGTCAATCTACATGTGTGAACCTACTTCCCTAGATGCTTCTCATTAGTGTTAATTTATCATTTGCTTTATTGTTTTCATTCTAGTTTGTTTTTATTTTGTTCTTATTTATGCCTTTCGTTAGTTTAGACATCACAAAAATCCAAAACCCAGAAAATCATTAGATAAAACTCAATCGTGAGACGATTCACAATCCATAGGAAACACCATCTCCCTGAGGATCGACCCCTACTTCCCTAATTACATTAATTTGTTATTAGCCTAGTCTGGGTAATTTATCTTTGTTTCGGGCTTGCGACAGGCACGATCAGAGCAAAACATCGTCTCTATCGTTCTCCTCGACCATACCAATGTATCTGTCTGGAGGTATGGAGACTCTACCCGACCTTCTAGGTTCCTCAGGAATATTAACCGCAGCAGAAGATGAAGGAGCATCTTCCTCCATCGGTTGCTCGGTTGTTGGTTATTGAATCTCCGACAGATCGAAGGTTCTATCACTCGTCTCGTTCTCGAGAAATTCTTTCTCTAGAAACTTTGCACTAGCCGCAACAAAAACACGTTGTTTGGTAGGCGAATAAAAGTAATGACCAAACATTCCTTTTGGATAACCAATAAAGTATGTCTTGACCGATCGCGGGCCGAGCTTATCCTCGTGTCTTCACTTGACATAAGCCTCGCAGCCCCAAACCCGAATAAAGGACAAGTTAGGGACTGTTCCCTTCCACATTTCAAATGGAGTCTTGTCAACAGCTTTAGACGGACTTCGGTTAAGTATAAGAGCAGCTGACAAAAGAGCATAGCCCCACAATGAATCATGCACTACCGTGTGACTCATCATGGATCGAACCATATCAAGTAATGTTCGATTTCTCCGTTCGGACACACCATTTAATTGAGGTGTTCCAGGTGCAGTTAACTGTAGTACTGCACCACAGTTTTTAATGTGTTGATCAAACTCATTCGAAAGATATTCGCCACCACGATCTGAACGTAGTGCTTTAATCTTTCTACCCAGCTGGTTTTCAACCTTATTCTGGTATTCCTTGAACTTATCAAAGGACTCACTTTTGTTCTTCATTAATTAGACATATCCATATCTACTCAAATCGTCCGTTAAAGTGATAAAATATCTATAGCCATCTCTAGCGTTGATTGACATAGGTCCACACACATCAGTATGTATGAGTCCTAATAGGTCAGCAGCGCGCATTCCAACACCTTTGAAGGAAATTCGAGTCATTTTGCCTATGAGACATGATTCACACGTGCCAAATGATGCATAGTCACATGGGGAGATAGTCCCATTGTCAATGAGCTTCTTCACGCGTTTTTCATTTATGTGTCCCATACGGCAATGCCATAGATAGGTTTGATCTTTGTCACCAACCTTTACCTTTTTATTCCTCACATGCAATATATCTGTGGTTTGATCTAAAACATAAATCCCATTCATGGAAACTGCTTTACCATAAATCATTTCGTTAAAAGAGAAAATACAGCTATTATCCTTTATTACAAATGAAAAACCGTTTTTATCGAGAACGGAAACTGAAATAATGGTTTTAGATAAACTGGGTACATAGTAACAGTTATTTAAAAATAACTCAAATCCACTTGGGAGTTGGATTACATATGTTCCCACTGAAATGGCAGCTACTCTTGCTCCATTCCCCACTCGCAGGTCCACATCACCCTTTTCTAGAGTTCTGATGTTTCTTAGGCCCTGCAAATGATTACACAGATGAGAACCACAACCAGTATCAAGTACCCAAGTTCCGAAACTTGCATGGTTAATCTCAATCATATGAATAAAAGATGACATACCAACAGGAGTGACGCGGCCTGCTTTTACGTCTTCAGCATACACGGGACAGTTCCGCCTCCAATGCCCAGTCTTGTGGCAATGGTGGCACTCCATGTTTTCTTTGCTCTTTGTCTTGCCTTGTGAGCTACTGCTAGTCTCACCAGGCCCACTCTTGCCCTTTCCTGGCTTCTTGAACTTCGGCTTCCCTACAGCTAGGTCGGCCTGAGCCTTGCCCTTACCCTTACCCTTGTTTGCAATCATGAGAACGTCCTGCTTCAGGCTCCCACTCAATTTCAGATCCTTCTCAGTCTGTATGAGAAGTGAGTGTAGCTGATGAGGATTTCTCTTCAAATCATTCATATAGTAATTTGCCCTGAATTGGGCAAAACCATCATGAAGTGAATGAAGCATGCGGTCAATGACCACGCTCTCTTTGATTTTGCAATCAAGTGCCTCCAGTTTTTTGAGATTCTCGATCATATCGAGAATGTGTGGGCTAACCGGTTGGCCCTTCTGGAGTTTCGCTTCAAAGAAGCGAGTGGTAAGCTCATACATAACGATCTGCGGTGCTTTTGAGAACTCGTTAGTGAGCGTGGTGAAAATCTTGTTTGCACCTTGGGCAATGAATCGTCTTTGCAAATTGGATTCCATTGAAAAGATGAGTACGTTCTTTATCGCACCCGCCTCCATTACGAAATCACTATAAGCAAGTGATTCATTTGCTCCTGCATTGGGGCCTGGGTTAGGCGGTAGTGGCTCAGTCAAGTACTTGAGCTTACCGTCAGCTATGACAGCATTCCGTAATGAAGCCTCCCAGTCCGCAAAGTTGAACCCGTTATTCTTCAGTCGCGTGTACTGATTCATGTTGTCCATGAACATCTTAAGCCAGGATTCGCGTGCGAGCGTGGCACTTGGCATAGGGGCATCAGCATATCCAGCCATTTGTTATAACAGTTTTATCGATATAAATGAATGCTATACTGCGAAAAAGGAGATAAAACATAATAAGCATTTTCATCGTTTTAATTAAGTCTAATGCAAAACCGATTAATGCGAAGACTCTTGCATTTATACAATTGACCTCCCTCAAGATTTTATAAATGATCCCAAGACTCAATTTCTGTAAATTGATAAGCCAACATTTTGGCTAATTCTACTTTTAGAATTCCTGGTCGATAAATTTCTGTAAATTCTATCTTTAGTCCATCATAATCACGAGATATTACTCGGACTATAATGTTGAGGTAAAATAGGTCAACACATACTACTTACCCAACGTAGAAGGGGTCATAGGGAGAGTAAGGTCATATATGCCTACCGACGAAGAAGGGATTCATAGCAGTTTTCCCTATAAAGACTAATCTCAATTTTAGGTTTTAGAGGAAGGTCCATCAGCTTTAACTTTATTCATTTAAGTGAACGAATGATCTAGCATTTAGAGAATGAATAATTTAAGATGATAGCTTTTAGTATTTTGAGTCACACTGGATGTCCATGATAATTAACATACAATCTATATGAGTCAATTTTCATGCAATTAAGTAGTAGTAGGTGGTTTGGTTTAGGCGGAATATGATGCAATAACTATCATGCAAAAGAAAAACAATAAGAACGGAAAAATGAAAAACAAAGTACAAAGTCCTAGTGTGGCCTATCCTATCAAAATAGAACAAAAATTACACTTTGGAATCCATCCTTATGGACCCTAGAAGCTTGACTTGATGTTCCATCTTGGTCCATGTAGCGGGAGTGAGCTATCCGATCTCCATCTTTGGTCTTCTCAAAAATACAATTTTTTTAAAAATTACAAAATATAAACCTATTTACATTCTAATTTAAAAATTATAATTAAAGATTACAAAGGGGAGATTCGAGATCTCAAAATACATCAAAGACCATGTTACCATCATTACGATAACACAATCTACTAAGGCCACACTAAGCAATACAAATTACAACCTCTTGTAAAAATACCAAAATAATCCATTCATCCATTCATTCATTCATTCAACAAAATAAATTAAACATTCAAGACATAATTCATTAATTATGATGATTAATTTATCCAAACCACCTTTAAAATGATCAAAATTATGTGACAATTCCTTAATTGTACACAACAATTTTAATCAATCATAATCCAATTTAATTCATATTATCGGGTATAACATAAATTAAATTCAACATTATTTTAAATCTTTTTAAAATAATAGGGTATCTATCATTGTGAACTTTTTCACAACAACAAAACAGCATACATTATCTTTATAATGCAATAGACAAAACAAAAATAAAAATAAAAATTTTTTTTCCACTATTCACGGATGAACAGTACCCGTAAAAAGTAGCAGGTACAAATTTTTTTTTTTTTTTTTTTTTTTTAAAAACAATTTGATGTTACTAATATATTCAAGATCGGTACAAAATATCAACATCTAATCAATATTAAACATCGATACAAACTAGATGATTCAATTTAACAATTTAAAATGAATATCTAAAACAATGAATACCAAAAATATATAGCGATGAACATACAAATCGATTTTCATTTACATTTTAATTTAATCCTTATTAAATCAAAACAACTACTAATTCATCATGTTATCGTCTTAACTTTTTAAAACAACAATTATAATTAATCAAAATGGAAAAACAAGGCAAAAAAAAAATTCTTTTTCCTCACGGCTGAACAGTGCCGTGAACAGTACCAAAATTTTTTTTTTTTTCCTGGCCGTGAACAGTACCAAAAAAAACAAACCCTAATTTTTTTTTTTCTTTCAGCCGAAACAAAAACAAAACAAAAATTTCTAATCTTATATTTCATCAAATATGAAAACATATAAAATAATTTCATAGCCAATTGCTCTGATACCACTTGTGGGAAATATCGGTATATTCCCCTTTAAATAATTCGGATTATAATGAAATTATAACTATATGAATTTCTAGTCATAAATGAAATTGCATAATATAAAACAAGAGATTAAGAAATAACCTTCGGTCCTAGTAAAAGGCCTAAGAACAAATACCAAAGTAGGTATTCTCCTAATCGTTGCACCCAAGATGGTTCAAGAAATGTCTTCGTCGTGCTAGAACGAATACCCAAAAATTACTTCTAATTTTGTGTGTATATTGATGATGAATATGGAGATGAATGAGAGAGATAAAAATCAGAATTTTTCTTCTCTTTTTCACTTGTGTGAGCCGTGAGATTAGAGTAGTCTAGGGTTTTTCTTTTTATTCTCCTTTTTGTCTCACTTGTGCCGTGAAAACAACAAGAGGAAAGCATCCAAAATCCAAAACCCTAGTTTCCTTAGTTAGCATATATTTTTATATGTACATAATGCAATATGTATTCTAATTATTACTAGTAATGGACCGTCACATAAACCGAGTAATGCCGGACCAATACACTATAATAATATCGTGTAATACATATTTGCCAACTTAAATATAACAGTTTACATTTAGTTTAGACCAACATTATATACATTGATTTATAACATTTTATATTCAATTACCAGCTAACATTATTTAATCGTTCTTAAATAATCGTATCATCATCACATTTGACTAATCTTTTAGTCAAATACATCGACTAACCTTTTAGTCATTTAATAAGGCATCAATATGATTATTTTCTCAAATAATCACATCTCTCAAACACATCTTTTAGGTATGACTTTTAGGGATCAGTTGATCACCGCCATCTGTATGACAATAACGTCAAACTTATCTAGCAAGCCAACCGTTATCGATAAACGTTAATCAACTGATTATAATACAAAGTATACCCTATGAACCTTAGCTGTTATCACACTCACTGTGGAGGACACTAGCTCCAACACATCAAAAATCTCATTTTCCTCAAAATGAGTCTCCAATTGTTCTTTCTTCCCACACTTATCTTTCATTCCAACTTTAAGAACAAACTCCATCCATTCATGGTCTACCTCAAATAACATGCTCTCCATCTCACATATCCCCAAATTTTCAACCTCATCCATATCAAGTATATTGCTTGGCTCAATAAACTCATAATCATTTCGAAACAACAAAGTTTCCAAATCACACCCGACACTTTTCAAGATAACATTCACATCAAAGGGTGTACAAGGATTCTCAAGGGCATGGTGAATACATGGAATGGTGATATGAGATTCATATTCAACATAAGAGGTACTGATATATTGTCATTTCACCCTATTTTTCCGCCTTTATTCGGCCTATTTAGCTCGCCTTTGACGATCCCTAGTGGCGTTTCTCCATGTTTACCCTCCTCTAGCGCTTCTCTTGCTTTCATATTGTTTTTGTAGGTAAACCGTCACTTGGGGCGGATTCTACCTAGTTTTGACGACCGAGAGGACAATAGACCATATGGAGGACCTACGACAGACCCTAGAGGACCCTACATACCCTTGGGGGCCCTACTTGACATGCCAAAGTCGTTTAATGAAGAAGAGACGAAGTGCGTCCTCCTCAATAGTGCGTCCACATCATAAATATTAAGGAATATAATCGGGATATTATTGGCTATATTAGTCAGTTGATTAACGTATATCAATAACGGTTGGCTGACTAGAGTTTGACGTTTTGTCGTATGACGACGGTCATTAACTGATCCCTTTCGGTCACACATATAAGATGAAACCCAAATATAAAACTAATTATTTGTATATGATACAGTTTAATTATTCTCTTGTGTATATTTGATATATATTTAGTTATGAGATTTAATTATTGGAAATTGAGTTTGGAACTCAAATTCAATTAAGTTTATTATTAAATTATACGATAATTGACTGATAAATTTATATCTTATTCTACTATGATTAAATAAGATTCTATTTTAGTGATTAAATGTTAATTAACTAAATTAGTTGAGGTTTGTATATTTATTTTGAGGTAGAGGTAATTAGTTAATATATTTACAAGGAGTTGTAAAATAAATTAATTGGGCATTGTGGGACCATTATATATTGATATAATGGTAAAATATCACTTAAAAGTTAAGTGAATATTATTTATTAATTTGTGTCATATAATTGTTATATGATCAAATTAACACTTGATTATATAAGATAATTAAGCACATGAATTAGAAGTATTTGTGGGACAAATATCAAAAGTAAAAATTGTCCAAAATGGTAGTGTTGGACGGTTCACATTGGTGGAAAGGAGTGATGATTATTTCTTTTGATTATTCTACACTCCACCATGTGATAATGACATGTTATGACACCATAATCATCACCAACACTACCACACTCTACCTCAAATGCATGACAATAAACTAAGAGCATAAAATAGTCCAAATTGGACTACTTTGGCTGGCTACAAGAGGAGAAAAAGAGAGCAAGAGTCGTTCACATTTTTCTCACTTCTTAATTCATGCAAACCTCTTTCTAACTTCTCTCTAAAAATCTCACATAAATTAATACTCATCAAGTATTACTAAGGTAGTACTATTAGTAGTATTAAAGGGTTATAATCAATATTATTATGTAGTGTGACAACCCTCGCGAATGCGGAAATATAAAACATACAAGCAAGTGAAATAATATGCGGAAATACGGTATTTTAAAAACTTTTAAACATGCAAGATATATATAACACGAGGTGTGTCAAAACATTACAAACTAAGTACGGAATATACAATAAAGAGACGGGGTCTCTTAAAATGTTAGCAAAGAACAAGTGTTTAACCAAAACTAGCTACTATCGTCTAGAGGTGAACTTCCAGGGACAACGCCCGCTAGCTCACACCCGAACCCCAAAATAATCATGCAGCAGGAGCTCACCCAAGGGGCCTTGATGATCAAGCCACATACAAGACAAGCTTGACCCCTCAGATGGAAGCTCGAATTACAAGGTCTAAACAACAAGCTATGACAAGTCAAGAGCAACCCAAGCCAAGCCACCCCAATGAAGAAGACAGTTCAGGGTTCAACAACCCATGCCCATCCCCAACACAACCCACATTACCCACACAAAACAGAAACAGAGCCATTCAGGCCCAGACAGACCAGTTAACAAACCCAGCCTCTAGGAGGTACACCAGGGCATCCCAACCACCCCCACTATGGCCTACCATCAAGACAACCCTCTAAGCTACAAGTTTGCCCAGGACAAACCATTTTGAAGTCTAGTAAAAACCCATGAAACAGACACCCCAAAGCTAGAGTCCAGTAAACAGCATAGCAGAGGTAGTACATGCTCAGATGATGTTTTCTTTTGCTTAAGTCAACTTGTCTTCATCTAAGGCAGGTTTATCTATGTCCTCATAAGAGTGGAGAGTTCCAAGGAGCAACAAAACACCCAGAGCAAGGCACGAGACAACAAGATCAACAGATTTCCATTTCAGGAAAACTCCAAAAACTACTTTATTTGCTTTTGCTCAGTCTGTTTTCTTTTGTGTTTTGTGTCTGTTCTTTATAGTTGTTAAGCTCGTCCTCTTGTGAGGCCCTTAATTAATGTCAGTAGAAGTAGTTTAGATCCTAAGCTGGCCCTTGGATGATACATACATCCAATGGTTCACAAGATATCAGTCCCTCTATATAAGGAGGTCTTGTATGTTGTTGTAAGCAGACTTTTATGAATGAATGAATTAAACTTTGAGAAATCACTCAATGTTATCAAACTTGTGCTAAGAGCTGTAGTTTGAAGCAAGCCTGATACACCTCCAAGGTGTTTGATCAGTGCCTTGTATTGTGAGCTAAGTTATACCTGTGCTTTGCTGTGGTTTAACTTACTTGCTGTTGAGGTTAGTCTAGGGTGTTTGTGCTTTGCTGTAACACTTGAAACTGTCTCTAAAACCAGTCTTGAATCCTTTTTCTCTTGTGCTTTGCTGTAGAGGATTGTATCCAAGTCATATCCCTTGAATCTTTCAGTTAAACAACTCACAATCTCTAAAACAACATCCCTTGTTACTTGATATTGTTTTCAGTTTGAGTCAAGCTAATCAAATCACTTAAAACTTGTGAACCTTAGTAGTTTACACTCCAAATTGGTTATCAGAGCTTTGGTTGAGAGTCTTAGTGAGTTCATTTTCCCTAACTACATTTAAAAACACAAAAATAGCCCAATGAGTGAAGAGAGACTAGCAGGAGTAGAAGCAAGGATGGAGGATCTGGCTGGGATTGTAACCACCCTAACCAGAACCTTGGACCAAGTTATAGGCAACCATTTGCTTGCTGGAGGGAGAGGTAGAGGACGTGGAAGAGGCCAAGGAGGAGGCAGAGGAAGGCCACCTGATGATGAGGAGTACCCAGACTCAGATGACTCAACAAGAAGCAGAGCTTCCATCCACAGGAACACAGACAAGCATCTTAAGGTAGATATCCCTGAGTTTTCTGGTAGTCTTAATCCTGATGACTTGTTAGAATGGCTTAGAGAAGTAGAAAGGATCTTTGAGTACAAGGGATACAATGATTCCAAGTCTTTTAAAGTAGCCATCCTTAAACTGAAAGGGTATGCTTCCCTTTGGTATGAGACTATGAAAGGGTTAAGGGCTAGGGAAGGTAAGGAACCCATCAAGTCTTGGACTAAACTGAAAAAGAAACTGTTAGACAAATTTGTTGCTAAGGATTACACCCAGGATCTGTTTATCAAGTTGTCTAAGTTGAAACAAGGAGACAAACCTGTTGAATCTTATCTGAGGGAGTTTGAACAACTCACCTTACAATGTGATATAAATGAGAAACCTGAGCAAAGGATTGCTAGGTACTTAGAGGGTCTAGATAAGAACATTGCTAACAAGGTTAGGATGCAACCTCTGTGGTCATTTGATGATGTTGTCAACCTATCTCTGAGAATTGAGAAGATAGGGAAGACTAAGCCTGCTACACCAAAACCTGTTAGGCCTTTTCAAACCAGACCTTATAGTGGGTTTAGAACCATGGATACCCCCAAGACAGCACCCCCACCTATCTTAGACAAGGGTAAGGGCATCATGGGTCAAAAGCCAAGCACTTCATTGACTGAGAACAGAATTAGGTGCTTCCAATGTCAAGGCTATGGACATTTCAGGAAGGATTGCCCTTCTAAGAAGACCTTAACCATAATGGAAGTTGAGGCTTGGGAGAAAGAGGGTCTAGTTGAGTATGAAAGGGATGAGCCTGAGGTTGAAGAAGTGGTGAGTGAGGAAGAAGAGTCTAGTCAGGAGGCAATAGTGGCACTCCCTGACACAGGCCACAGCTTAGTCCTATGGAGAGTAATGCATTCACAACAGATACCTTTGGAGGAGGATCAAAGGTCCCTCATTTTCAGGAGCAGATGTACCATACAAGGGAGGGTTTGTAACCTTATTATAGATGGAGGTAGTTGTACCAATGTGGCTTCTGTTACTATGGTTGATAAGCTGAAGTTGAGCACTCCAAGATCACCCTCACCCCTATAAGTTGAGATGGCTGAGTAAGGGAGCAGAGGTTAAGGTGGATAAGCAATGCATGGTCCCTTTCTCCATTGGCAGTGTGTACAAGGATGAAGTATTGTGTGATGTGGTTCCAATGGATGCCTGTCACTTGCTATTAGGAAGGCCATGGGAGTTTGATAAAAGCTCCATACACCAAGGAAGAAGCAATACCTATTCTTTCAAGCATGGGAGCAGGAAGGTGACATTAGCCCCCTTGCCACCACACCAGAAGAGCTATGGAAGTCCAAGTATGGCTGAGGATTTTAGTGGAGTTGTATTTCTATCTGAGTCAGCAATGGTCAAGGAGTGTAGTGAGGAGCAACCTATAGTAATGCTGCTATCAAAGGAAGTTCAGGAAGAAGAGTCTAAGGTGATCCCTGCAGATGTTAAGCCCCTCATTGATCAGTTCAAGGAAGTGTTTCCAGAGGAACTTCCTGATGGCTTACCCCCTTTGAGAGGGATTGAACACCAAATAGACCTTGTGCCAGGGTCTGTACTACCTAATAGACCAGCCTACAGATGTGATCCTAAGGCTACACAAGAGCTACAAAAGCAAGTTGGAGAGTTGATGAGTAAAGGGTTTGTAAGGGAGTCATTAAGCCCTTGTGCTGTGCCTGCATTGTTGGTTCCTAAGAAGGATGGGACTTGGAGGATGTGCATAGATAGCAGGGCTATCAACAACATCACAGTCAAGTATAGGTTCCCTATACCTAGGCTTGATGACATGTTGGATGAACTAAGTGGCTCAAGGTTCTTTTCTAAGATTGACTTGAGGCAAGGTTACCATCAATTGAGGATCAGAGAAGGAGATGAGTGGAAGACAGCCTTCAAAACAAAGCATGGCCTTTATGAGTGGCTTGTCATGCCCTTTGGCCTGTCAAATGCCCCAAGTACCTTCATGAGATTGATGACAGAAGTGCTTAGGCCTTGCCTAGGGAGATTTGTGGTGGTATACTTTGATGATATCCTCATCTACAGCAAGAGCAAGGATGATCATTTGAGGCATCTTGAGGCTGTGTTTGAAATACTTAAGGAGAGCAAGCTCTTTGGGAAGCTTGAGAAGTGCACCTTCATGACTGAGGAAGTCAAGTTTCTAGGATATGTGGTCTCTGGTAGAGGCATTTCAGTTGATCAAGACAAGATCATGGCAGTCCAGTCTTGGCCTATCCCTAGGAGTATTACAGAAGTAAGGGGATTCCATGGTTTAGCATCCTTCTACAGAAGATTCATTAAGGACTTTAGCACCATTGCAGCACCTCTCACTGAGTGCATGAAGAAGGGAGAGTTCACTTGGACTGAGAATGCTTTGCAGGCTTTCAAACACATGAAGAGGCTCTTGTGCAGTGCACCTATCCTAAGATTGCCAAACTTTGATTGCCTTTTTGAGGTTGAATGTGATGCAAGTGGAGTGGGAATTGGAGCTGTCCTCATCCAAGAGAAGAAACCTGTAGCCTACTTTAGTGAAAAGCTAAGTGGTGCCAAGCTAAACTATTCTACATATGATAAAGAGTTCTATGCTCTTGTCAGAGCTCTGAGGCATTGGAGTCATTACCTGAAGCCCAAACCTTTTGTCTTACACTCTGATCATGAGGCATTGAAGTACATAGGAGGCCAGCATAAGCTCAGTCACAGACATGCTAAGTGGGTGGAGTTCCTTCAGTCATTCACCTTTTCTAGCAAGTACAAGGAGGGCAAACAAAATGTGGTGGCTGATGCATTGTCTAGGAGATACACTCTGCTATCAACTATGGAGCAAAGGGTTCTTGGTTTTGAGTTCATGAAGGATATGTATCAAGAAGATCCAGACTTTGCAGAGGATTGGTTGGCACAGAAAGAGGGAACAAGAACCATTGATTCACCCTACACTTTGCAAAATGGATTCTTATTTAAAGGAAACAAGCTGTGTGTTCCCAGAGGATCTTATAGGAATCTATTGATTAAGGAGGTACATGGAAGTGGCCTTGGAGGACACTTTGGGGTTCAGAAAACTGTGGACATACTACAAGATCAATTCCATTGGCCTAAGATGATGGGAGAAGTTCAAATAGTGCTCAGAAGGTGTGGAGTTTGTCAAAAGGCCAAGAGTTCTTTCCAAGCAGGACCTTACACTCCCCTACCAGTCCCATGTAGGCCTTGGGAGGATGTTAGTATGGATTTCATAATGGCATTGCCTAGGACAGCAAGAGGGAAGGATTCTATCATGGTGGTTGTGGATAGGTTCAGTAAGATGGCACATTTCATTGCATGCAAGAAGACTGAGGATGCTGTGAGTGTAGCAGAGCTATACCTTGATGAGGTGGTGAGGTTACATGGAGTTCCAAGGACCATTGTGTCTGACAGAGACACAAAGTTTATGAGCCATTTCTGGAGGACATTGTGGAAACTGCTTAACACTAGGTTATTGTTTAGTACCTCCCATCACCCTCAAACTGATGGCCAAACTGAGGTGACTAACAAGATGCAACAGGAGTTAAGGCATAGGTCTCTCAATGTTTGCTCCAACATAGGGACCATCACATTTGCCATTGATCACATATGAAATACAAGACCAAGTGAAGCAAAATGAGTTCAAAACAAGGCATGCTAAGCAATTCAGAACAGTCTCAATACTTTCAGAATTGGGTCAACTTCAACAACCCATATCTTGAGTTCTACATGGTGGAAATTTGAGTTCTTTATATTTTTGGATTCTTGAAAGAGTCCTCTTTCATATGGGATTTGAATCATCAAGTTTCATCGAGTAGATTTTGCACAGAAAACCTTCAAAGACTGGCATACATGGTGCATCTCGTTTTCTGACAAAATGACTTGTCAACACTCAAGGCTGTATAACTCAACATTGGCTGGATAGTTTTGGTTGATTCCTTTTGGATATGAAAGCTAACTTCATTAGCTTTCATTTGAGTCATCATGAGAATTTTTAATCGACCATATGAAGGAGATATGATTTTTTGAAGTTCATGCTGATGTACAGGAAAACTGCAGGATATTCAGAATTGACCTGTTGTCACTCAAAGGCTTATAACTGAAGTTCTAGGAACTGTTTTTGCATGATTCCAACTGGAGGAGGAAGCTAACTCATCAAGCTTCAATTTGGCTACTCATGAGACTCCTAATTCTATCTGTGCTGGAAACTACAGGCTCTGCAAGATGCTCCTGAATGCTGAACTATTACAGCAAATGCTATCAGTGACCTGTTTGTACTCAATCCTCAATAGCTAAAGTTCCAGATATAATTTGGGTCTGATTCTTTGTGACATGAAAGCCAACATCTATATCTTTCCAATGAGCTATCATGGGTCTTCAAATTCATCCTGAGCAGGGAGTTATGAGTGTTACAAAATACAATCAGAAGGGTCCATGTCATATCTCACCCGGTTCAGGTCCAACATCAAAGAGCTTCATCCAAGACAACCCCTAATGTGAATTAAGTTATTTAAAGGCCTAATACTCTTACCTTATGGTCTTAGGAAAACAAAAGTCTAGGAGAGTTTTTGCTAATTCACAATAAAAAGGCAGGTTTAGCTAAGTCCAAACAAATGGGTCCAGGTGGAACCAATTCTGCACAACCATGAACCAAGGCTGTTTTGAAAGCTATTTTTGGCTAGGCAAGAGAATGGCACGACTTGAAAGGCATCTTAACATTGTGTACTTGAGGATGGTAGCTGCCAAGCTCAAGCTCCAAGGTCTTACACATCTTAATTGACCTTCTACAAGAAGACAAAGAGGAGCAGCCTGTTTTTATGCTTTATGCTTTATGCTTTTGTCCTTAGTTTGTTTTTTCTGATTTGTGTAAGGCCAAGGCCACGACTTTCTTGTACATTAGATGATGCATTTGAGACCCTTAGATGTGTATCTCTTGGCCTATATAAGCCTTGCTTTGTAACCTAATGAAATCAGATTTGATGAATGAATGAAAAATTGAAACCTTTGTTTCCAATTTCTAAACTCATGGCTATGTGCTTGAGTCCCTTCTTTGCTTAGTGCTAGAAGAGTGTTGTTTGAGTCTTTGCTGAGTTGCTGGAGTCATTCATCACAACCTCTATCCATTGGCTTTGTGCTTTGGAAGAGTACTATCTTGTTCTTACTTCATTTTCTTACAAATTCAGAAACTTTCAACACAACAACAAGTCCAATTCAAGTCCTTTGTGTCTTCATTTGTGTGTGTGTCTTACAAGCATTAAAACCCACATAAATCTCAACTTTTCTGAGTGTTTTCAGTGCAATTGGTTATCAGAGCTAGGATTAACATAAGTTCCATCTTATGTTAGTCTTGTGTTGCTTTTATTAAACTCTACAACCTGTTTTTCTAAGTTGATGCAATTCTGAAATTTTAATGGCTAAACCAGTAGCCAAGGTTGTTATCCCTTATATTCCATGTCCAAGTATGGTGCCTAGTTATGTTGACTCCATTCCCAAGTCCTTGGAAGATGTCAAGAAGAAGCTAGAGGCATTAACAAGAGCATCTAAGGTTGAAAAGGGCAGCAAAGTTGCAGCAGCTATACATGAAGTTCAGAATCATGCTAAACCATCACACTTACTTCAAAATGAACTCAAACAGATGCCTGGATGTTGGGACTCATATCCTGCCCGTGAAGGCATAGGTAAAGCCTCATTACTTCCTATCTTTAATGGTGAAAACAGTAGAGCATTTGTGTCTTGGTTGTATGATGTTGAATGCTACTTTGAGCACAAGTGTTATTCTGAAAAAAGGAAGCTTGAACTTGTTGTGTCTTGTTTAAAGGATTTTGCTTTGTTATGGTATAATACCCTTAGAATTTCAAGGAGGAATGAAGGAAAGGGTATGATTAGGTCATGGCATAAACTTGAAAGGAACATGAGACTAAGGTTTCTACCTTGTTCTACCATGGATAGTTTGTGGACTGAATTTAAGACTCTTAAGCAAAATTCCTTGAGTGTTCATGAGTATGCTAAGTTGTTTGAAGAGTTAAGCTTTGTTTGTGATATGAATGATGAGGTTGTGCAAAAGGGAGTCAAATTTTACCATGGATTGAAATCTGAAATTGCAAAGAGAATTGATTTAGAAGTGTTGTATCCCTATGATGATTTGCTTGAGTTAGCTTTATATGTTGAGAAGAGCTTAGTAAGGCCTACAAATCATGAGGTCTTAGCTAAAGGGGACAGTTTAGAGGCCATAAAAACAGTAGGGAAAGAGAAGGATTTAGGCGAGATGGTTGTTGTTCCATTCTTGGATGTTTCTTCTCCTAAGTCTAGGTGCCTTGAACCAAAGGTCGTGAGTACATGTGTTGAAATGAATAGCTCAAGTAAAGCTGTCTTTGAGAGTCCATGTTTTGAAACTAAGACCCTATTTAACTCAACCTATGAGCCTACTATTGAGAGGAGGATAGTTAACAGTAGGGTGGATAAGGACTTGCTATTCAAGAACAGTTTAGCATGTGTGCAGGCTGTTTTAGATGTAAATGGTGAAGATCATATTCTTAAGAAGCCTTGTATTGATGCTATGGTGGAGGACAATGTGTGTGTTGAACCTGAAATTCTAACAAATTTTGTTGTAAGTGTATGTGATATCCTTACACCCCCAAAGGAAGAGGAATCACCACACACACAATTTACACAAGTCTTTGTTGAAGAGAAAAGGCAAGAGGCTGAAATTAGTGTTTGCTCAAGCATTTACTTGAGTCCATTAGAGCAGTCCATAAACAAGAAGTTGCAGCAACCTCTAAGCCTTAAGAGGGATGATTTCTTAAGCTCCTTTGAAGAAGAGATTTATGGGGATTGTAGTAAGGGTGAAGCAACAGGAGGTACTTGTTCTGTTTCATGCTCAAAGGTACAAAATCACACCTATTGCATTCCATGCTATAAGAAGTTCAAAACCAAAATCTTGGAAAGTGTTTGCTGTCATTTGGGTGTAGAAATTTATCCATATGAGTTGCTTGTGCTTGGTGATGAGAGTATGGAGTGCACACAAGGATCTCTCAAGCTTGAACTGTGTATCCTTCTAGTGCCTAGGCACTTTGTTTTATTGTTTGATCCAGGAGGAAGGCAGAAATTTTTTCACTTATCCAACTGAATTTGAGGTCAAATTCTTTTGAACCTAGGGTGGTTGCAACAGGAGTTAAGGCATGGGTCTCTCAATGTTTGCTCCAACATAGGGACCATCACATTTGCCATTGATCACATATGAAATACAAGACCAAGTGAAGCAAAATGAGTTCAAAACAAGGCATGCTAAGCAATTCAGAACAGTCTCAATACTTTCAGAATTGGGTCAACTTCAATAACCCATATCTTGAGTTCTACATGGTGGAAATTTGAGTTCTTTATATTTTTGGATTCTTGAAAGAGTCCTCTTTCATATGGGATTTGAATCATCAAGTTTCATCGAGTAGATTTTGCACAGAAAACCTTCAAAGACTGGCATACATGGTGCATCTCGTTTTCTGACAAAATGACCTGTCAACACTCAAGGCTGTATAACTCAACATTGGCTGGATAGTTTTGGTTGATTCCTTTTGGATATGAAAGCTAACTTCATTAGCTTTCATTTGAGTCATCATGAGAATTTTTAATCGACCATATGAAGGAGATATGATTTTTTGAAGTTCATGCTGATGTACAGGAAAACTGCAGGATATTCAGAATTGACCTGTTGTCACTCAAAGGCTTATAACTGAAGTTCTAGGAACTGTTTTTGCATGATTCCAACTGGAGGAGGAAGCTAACTCATCAAGCTTCAATTTGGCTACTCATGAGACTCCTAATTCTATCTGTGATGGAAACCACAGGCTCTGCAAGATGCTCCTGAATGCTGAACTATTACAGCACATGCTATCAGTGACCTGTTTGTACTCAATCCTCAATAGCTAAAGTTCCAGATATAATTTGGGTCTGATTCTTTGTGACATGAAAGCCAACATCTATATATTTCCAATGAGCTATCATGGGTCTTTAAATTCATCCTGAGCAGGGAGTTATGAGTGTTACAAAATACAATCAGAAGGGTCCATGTCATATCTCACCCGGTTCAGGTCCAACATCAAAGAGCTTCATCCAAGACAACCCCTAATGTGAATTAAGTTATTTCAAGGCCTAATACTCTTACCTTATGGTCTTAGGAAAACAAAAGTCTAGGAGAGTTTTTGCTAATTCACAATAAAAAGGCAGGTTTAGCTAAGTCCAAACAAATGGGTCCAGGTGGAACCAATTCTGCACAACCATGAACCAAGGCTGTTTTGAAAGCTATTTTTGGCTAGGCAAGAGAATGGCACGACTTGAAAGGCATCCTAACATTGTGTACTTGAGGATGGTAGCTGCCAAGCTCAAGCTCCAAGGTCTTACACATCTTAATTGACCTTCTACAAGAATACAAAGAGGAGCAGCCTGTTTTTATGCTTTATGCTTTAATTTTTGCTTTATGCTTTTGTCCTTAGTTTGTTTTTCTGATTTGTATCTTAGTTGTAGGGTAGTTGAACTCCTGCTTATTTTGTGAGCCATTAGATGAAGAATGGACGTCCTAGATCTATATCCCTTGGCCTATATAAGGCTTGCTTTGTAACAAGTTGAAATCAGATTATGTTGAATGAAAAAGATGAGTTTTCTCTCAAATTTAAATCTTAATAACTTGTGCATTGCTTAGTTATTTGAGTCGGGCCTAATGACATCTCTGTGCTTGGCTGTGAGTGTTGATTAGTCACCTGTTGGCAAGGATTATTCTTCCTGTGCTAGGCTGTGGTTGAATGATCCTTGTTGTTCGAATTCTGTAAGGAACTATCTGTGCTTGGCTGAGGTAGCTCTCTTTCAGATTCACCTTTAGTTCTTTAGTTAAAATTCCTGTGTTAAGCTGTGGAATTTAGACCAAAGTTCATATCCTTTTATTTCACCTGTTTTCATCTTGTCAAAAACCAAAGAAAATCATCACAAAAAAGAGCCTCAAGTTAGATTGTTTGTTCAAAAATCATTCATTGTTTGAGGTGTTGCTTCTCTGATTCTAAACAACCCCTTAGGTTGTTTGTCTCAAGTTTGAATCCCTCAAAACATAAGAGACC